>APFE030148014.1:34897-48770 GCA_000404065.3 Pinus taeda
TAAGCAAAAATTTAAGAAAATCTACACACATTTTTTCACTTTGTAGGAGCTCGATATTGCCTCTGATGTATCTCTGTACTTTCCAATCATCTAGTTCTGAATTTGTGACCTATAGTATTAGTCTGTGTCCTCTTTCCAATGCCACAAGTCTGACCCAAATTGGATTCTCCAAGGAAGAGTTATGTGAAATCTCCCACAGTGACTTGATTATAGACTAGTTCAGTAGAGCGAACTTGTACAACGTACCACGAGTCACTGTTTCTACCTTTGGATTTTAAAAATGCATACAAGGAACTAGAGTCTGCCCTCTTTCTATACCTTCTTACGAAATTTCAATCCGATCCCCAGAGAGAAAGTTATGACAATTTTCCCCATGTCACCTGTTTGGAATGTAATTCAGGAGTCTATAAAAAGACCAACTTCCTCAGATCATATCTCCGCAAATATCGCACACAAAGCTCTGAAATGCGGACCCAAGATTCCGAGCGATTTCTTCTCAAATGGGTTTTTTTGCGACTTCTGAAACCTCACAGAAAAAAAAAGTTATAGCGAAAATTCGACGATGACCTGTTTGGAGCAGCGAAACCCTAGAATCCAAAGCTCTGATACCAAATGTTATGAAACTAGCTCAAGAAAAGATAGAAAAGATAGATCAACACCTTATAATTCAGCCTCTTCGAGGGGGCAACCTCCTTTACATTACACAAATGAACAATTCTTGGATGATTCAAATGACAAAACCTTCTTTCTATATATAGGAGTCTAAGGAGTCACAATATAGTCTAGTCGACCTAACAATAATAATATAAAGCCATAAAAATAACAATAGAGGGATTCTATGGGGCTCAGTAATAGCAATATGGGGGCAATGGGGGCACAAAAATATTAATAAGGGGTATAACTACAATATTAATGGGGTAATCACTAGTATTATATGGACCCAACAACCAATACAAGATAAAACATCAGAAGTCGACTCCATATCATCCACAAGCCAATGAACAAGTTGAGTCCACAAATAAATTGATTGAAACTATCCTTACAAAGATTGTACATCTACACAAGAAAGACTGTGTGGAAAAACTTCCAGAAGCCTTAGGGGCCTATAAGACTACATGGAGGAATACTACAGGACATACTCCCTATGAACTTGTTTATGGGAAGGAAGTCTTACTTCCAATAGAGTTCTAGATCCATACCTATAAGATAGCAGTCCAGATAGATCTTAACTTGTCAGAAGCCCAGAAGCAAAGGATGACAAATTAAATGAGCTCGATGAGATCAGACAAGAAGCCTTTTAAAGGACCAGCTTAGTACAGCAACAAAGGTCAAGATGGCATGATAAGTACATTAAAGAAAAGAAGTTTCATCCAGGAGATTGGCCATTGCTCTTTGATTCAAAATTCAAAAAAAATCAAGGGAAATTCCAAACCCATTGGCTTGGAACTTATGAAGTTGAGAATATCATTGATAATGGTGCAGTTAGAATCAAGACTATTGATTAAGAAATAACTCCTCTATTAGTAAATGGACATCGACTCAAGCTTTACCAAAAACCATTAACAAGAGAGGAATTTGTCAAAATATTTCAGGATAATTCAGAACTAAAGATGGTTAAGAAGAATTCTTCTTCTTTTCCACCTTAGATATTTTCATTCAGTTTGTTTCTTAAAAAAATAATATATCTATATATATATATATATATATATATATATATATATAAGATAAACTAATATATGTATATATACATATAATAATATGAAAAGAAAATTGTATAACATGAAATCAAATGTTTGATGCATGCTTATGCATAAAATTTAAAAGTGAAAAACAAATTTATTGGCAGTTCGAGTTTTCTTTACTAATATATATATTATATATTATTATAATATATATATAATATATATATATATATTATATATATATATATATATAATATACTATATATATATATATAATAATATATATATATTATTATATATATATTATATATATATATATATATATATAAATATATATAAAGCTCATCTACTAAAGTTTTCTTTCTCTTAAGCTGCAAAAACAACAACTTTCCACAACTCGTCCAACCTTTTGTAGCTTGGACAAGTTTCCGCAACCAAACAAATTTATGTAGCCTAATAATTTTGAAGTCTACAAGAATGCTTGATGATCTGGATTAAAGGATAGTTGACAACGATGCACCTACAGAAGATCAAAGGACAACAAATGAGGTTAGCAACAGAAAATTAAAGGTATGTGTTGCTTTAATTTAACAATAGGGAAAGATATATAACATGTATGAGTAAGGAAATACAGTACTAAAGTATAATCATTATAACCTAAGGGTAATGGTTGTCTAACAAAATATCATATGCCACCACTATAAAACGTCATGTCATGACCTTGTGCCAAATCTGCCAAATTAATTATCAAATCATAAGTTTGAATGTGCCTAATGGTCGAATCCATTTCCATAATTCTTCCCTATTCCTACACTCCTCCATTCTTTCACAATCATACCATCTTTCCACCAGCTAGTGAACCTGGCCAGTCCCATTTTCCTGTCAAGGTAGCCAATTTTTGAGGCAAAGCATCCTTCAGCATGGGGGTAATTTTTTTGACTGAGCCAACAGGGAAGCAATTCCTGGAGGGGTACCCACAAACGAGGGAGATTCTGTAAAGAAGACAAAGGTTGCAGTTCATTGAGAAGTTTAGCGGTTGCCACAAAGAGGTAACCAAGACATTTGCATGTTCCTCCGATGGAATGGAGGCTGAAATTGGGGACATCAAACTCATAGTAATAGAGCCCATGGTTGTTGAGGTCACCAATTTCCCAAGGCATGGAGAAAAATGGTTTAAAAACAGAGGGATTGATAGTGAAGACTGGAGCGTTTTCCTTAAGAATCCAAGCATGGACACAATGTTCTACAAAAAAGGTATTCCAAGCTCTGCTCTTAAAATCAAATGGAGAAACTTATTGCTTGTGCTTCAGAAGTTTATCACTTGTAAGGGTAGGTTTGGACAAATGTACTTCTATCATATTAGAATGATGATGCACTTCCTGGAGGATCATCAGATGGTTCTCCCCTATTTTATCTTGAATAGCCTCAGGAAAATGGCTACAAATGTTCAAAATAAATTTCAATGCATAGAAAACACCATGTACCATCATGGTCTGGTGAAAATATTGGTCAAATTTTTCACCTCCAAAGTACAGGGGATGACTAGGAAAGTTTCTTGATAAGGAATCATTTCAAGGAAAAATCCCCAGAAAAACCAAGTAGCAGTAGGATCCTCAGAGGGAGAAGAATAGGCACCTCAAACTCAGATGGAGGTAACAGAAGAAGAGCTGCCCATAGTAAATATTTTATAGAGAATGAAGAGGGGAAACCCTAGAAGAAAGAAAGCTAGCCTAAGAAAAGAAGAACTCTCACAAATTAAAACCACTTCTCTAAAAGGAAAATCAGAGAATAAGAGGAGGAAAGTGTAGAAAATACAAACCCCAAGGTTGTGAAGAAGCACAAGGTTGAACATGACTCAACAAACAACCCCAAAAACTACAGAATACATCAACTTGGAGTAAAATGAGTCGACTGAAGAGGAGCCAACAGAAAACACTTCGATGGAGATTGAGCTAGTATAGGATGAGCCAATTGGAAGCCTTGGGGATTCTCCAATAGGGTCACCAAGATCATCACCACAGCCTTACAACTCACCTCTAGGAAGCTCGATACATAGTCCAAGTATTGACCCTGCACAACAAGAAATATATGACTACATAGAATCATTGGAAAGGAAGGAAACAACAACAAAGGAGACAATACAAAGCTCTAGAGAAGGAAGCACCCAGGTAAATGAACAATCAGCCTCAAACATATTGAAGTAGGAGATATTTGAACAGGAAACAATGAATCGATATCTTAAAAATGAAAATCAATCCCTAAAGACACAGAGTAAAATATAGATCGCCAAGAGTGATAATCTAATCCTACATCTAAGCTTGTGGTATAAGAAAAACAAGAAGCTGAAGAAGGAGAACATAATTATATAGAGAGAGATAATCAATTTAAAGTACAAAATCCTAATGAGGAAGCCTAGAATTCCAATCTTTGCCAGAAAGAAGAAAACAGTGAAAAGGGGAAATAGCAAACAAGAGACACAAGCATAAGACAAGGAAGAATTGTATGAGGACATACAACATCTTCAGTCTGGGGGAATGTAAAGTCTGAATATTTCCCTACCATGACATCCTTTTTGTGCAATAATCCTCTCTTTTTCATATGTATTTACCACTTAATAAATCCATATCTCTAAGGTTTTGATGAAGGTATGCATTAGTGTGTTTTCTTGTTCATATTCAGATGTATACCCTATTGTTTTAATTAAAGTTGTAATTAGCTACCAAATCGACCTATTTCCGTAGCTAGTCCAGGATTCCATAGCTGCCTTCATTGTTCGTGAGGTTCCAGAACTCCAGTTTATAAACGAAAGGTGCAGATGGATAGAAGGTGACTCCCTCATGGATACCTTCCTATCCACTCGAAACTATTTTTCAAAGGTGGCACAGGAGTTCGCAATCAAAGCCTAAGTCAACCACCAGATTAACGCAAAACAGAGTCGAGATCAGCTGAAATCTTATTGTTTTTCTTTCGAAATAGAAAAAAGATGATTTAACGATATAAGATTAGATAGGGTTAAGAAATATTAGGCTTAGGATTCTCATACAGTTATGCAAGAGACATGCTATAAATTTAATGGCCGCACTGTTATTTGGGTGTGCGCCAAATGAATGTTTTTTGAATAATTTGTAACTTTCGTGTGAATGAATTTGGTTTCTGTGTGCAAGTATTGTTTTGGTTTAAAGCTCTGAACTGCTATGTGGAGGACCCCTGCAATCAGTGTCAGGTTTTGATCAAATACAATCTTATTTCCTTTAGTTATTCAATTTCTCTGTTTTGTGTGATCATGATGTATAATGATTTCAAATTGTTATCTGCATAAGAATTCTACTTTGCTTTATACCTAGATTAGGTTGTTGTTTACTTTTCTTTATACCTGGTACTGCACAATCATTTCCTTTGCTTATTATATAGCATAATTGAAGTGTGTTTAATTCAAAAATGTTGCTTGGATTACATTGGTTAAGAAGAAATTGAACAAGCAAGAAGACTTCTCTAAAAACAATTGAGTTCAACAGTATTCCTTCATAGATGCTAGAGTAAGATTCTATTTTACACTTAGAGGATTAGGAGTTGCAGAAAGAGATTTAAAATCAAATTCTAACAACCTAACATAAGTAAAATCACCCTCACATCATCCACAAACTGATTGAATAACGATTAATTCTTAGGAAACTTATCCTTAAGAATGACATCATTAGTACAACTAACAAACATCACCTCCATCCTAGGACTATACTTTGACAAATACATAACAACACATTAAAACAAATTCTAAGCACATATTTTGCACCTATACTTCATCAGTCTACACACGCTGGTTGACAATTTATGATTTCAAATTCAAGGACATTGAATTGACCAAACAATTCATCTTGGAGTACACGTCCCATGACCTTGGTCTTATAATTATTTTACATGAATTTTTACCAGGGTTGTTATAGAATCACAAAACTCTTGTATATGAGCCTAAAATAAGCAATCAAGTTAGATTGAACCACAAAATATTATTTGCAAACCCTTTAAATGATAGAGCTTTGTGAAAAAAATTAATTTGTAGTGAAATTAGCCCTCCTAGGGCTTGCAACCTTCAAGAGATGATAAAAGTTCAAGGAATAAGGCTTGAGAATGATATATCTTGGCCTCAAGAGGGAATATCTTGCCTTGAAAGCCTCTCGGCCTTCTTCAGATGGATGGACAACTTCTTCCAAGTTGAGATGGTGCCCAAACCCTAGTTGCAAGGCTAGGTGAGAGCTTAAGCCTAAAAAAATTGACCTTTCTCTTTGATCTTGAAGTATGGTACCTACAAAATATGATAAAGAAGCTTAGATGTCCTGCTAAATTTATAAAAAAAATCAAATAAAGGAAAAAGAACCCAAACTAGCTATATACACAAAGAAAAATAATTACAAGGGTCAGTAAAAATAATTTACAAATTTATTTGCAATATTCACAATCAAATTTAAGCTTTAATAAACAGATTTATATTTATTGCGCAATTAAATTTAGAAATGAATGAGTAGAATAATATTTTATATTAATTCCATGGCCAATATCTCTATAAAACAATCACTATATAAGCCTTGGAGAATTTAACACAATGGGCTCTTAAGTTTCTTGTCTTGGGAGTTGGTTGGTCCAACCGAAGACTTCCCCTCACGCGCAAGATCTGAATACTATATAATCTCTACAAACTTGAGGTGAATTTATTTGATTAAAGGAGCTCAAAATCCAAAGATACCTGCTAAATTAATCAAGTTAGAATGCTTTTCTAAATGCAACAACTAATGTAAAATACATGTGTAAATAGTTAATCCAACCACTAGCTAATGAAATAATAACTTCTGTGATATCATTAGAGAATTAAGAACATGGTCCAGAAACATTACCACAAGAAAAAAAAGAGGAACACCATCACAAATCAAACTTAAATACTTTTGATTTATTATTCCAAAATAAAAGTCACATACAACATAGCTTGACTTAGAGTTTTCTCAAGATTTTCTGATGATTACATGATACAATGAGGAGCAAAGTAGCTTCCTTATATAGAAAATGAGAGATGAGAATATCAAACCCCTCCAAGTGGAAATAATGGCTAGTTTCCCTAATCTATGGCTTGATCCTTGTCAAATTAATTTGATCCCTTGATAACAGGTGCACAAGTCTAGTAATTTGATTTCCGTGATTGTTAGGCTTGGAGGACCAAATTTTGACTTTTGGGTGGTTTTGGACCACTAGAGAATCTTCAAAAAATAGAATTATTGTAATTCTCGCATTCAATTAACAACTTGGTCCCAAAATTTAATTTTACTGGAAAAATAGTCTTTCTGGCCCCAACAAATTTCTAGACTAGGACTTCTTCCCTTGGAAATGAGTCCTTTCATATTTTTGAAACTGAAAAAGGAACTCAATAATTTTTGGTAATTTTTTCCACTTGGAGAGAATTTAATTTTCTCTCCTGTTATTTTTTGATTAATTTTTGGCTAATTAATTTTCTTTTATTTTTGCCAGAAAATAAATAAAATGACTCAAGAGGGGATTACACATATTTTCCACCTAAAAATGGGTCTAAAATATTTTAGCGATGATGTCTAATTATGAGTAATCATCCACCACAAATATTCCTAGATAACACTTTTTACATCAATATAATTTTACATAGACATCCCATTAGAGGGGAATTTACAATAGACACATGACCCCTTAGACTCAACCAAATTTTGCAATAGAAGACATATGATCTAGTGTGATAAAAATACATATACTTCATAAAATTAGGACTCACCTAAGATCTCACCATCAAGCCCCACTCTAGCTTTGGGGGATGCTTGGGAGAAAAAATATGCCAATTATAAGGGTATAGAGACACTAACAATTGGAAAAGAATAAAATCTCCCTAGAGTGAAACTCTTTTCTAAGAATCAAAGGCTTACCTAGATGTTTTTACATGGTTTCATAGTCACACTAGAATCATTTTTACAATGAAGGCCCATAGGGCTATAGAATTTGGGATTGCAATACTATACTGGAAGTTGCATGATGATGATGACTTTGAAAAATTTTATCCTCTAATATGCACTCTCCTTCTTGGGGTAGTTGGCACACATGTGGTAAAAAGCATTGATTAAATCATTAATGCATTATTAGCATTACACAAAGTATTCATACACTTAGGTACCATGAATTTCAACATCAATAATTTCATTATATTTAAACATAGTTTCTTCTAGCAATTAGTTATCATGTTGGGTGCTCAATTATACAAAAACATTTATAAGGCTCATAGTAAACATAGGGGATGTTACAAAGGTTTTCTTCTTGAGTATGCTCCTATGAGGTAAATAATACTATCCAAAGAAGTAGAAGCAATGCAATGATATGTTGTGTGAAGTTATTTGTAGTTGGATCTCTACTCAATTGGAGGTTGCGCCCTTACAAAGGAAAGTGAACACTACTTCCAATAATAAAGGTATAACATTTTGTGTCGTTATGGTTCTTTATTTGGTTGTCGTGGTTGAAATTTGTCTTTTCTATAGAAAAACTAGGTAAAGTTTATTGATTTTTCTCTATATCTTTCAATTTCCAAATAAATAACACAAGTGGTACACAAACACTTTCCTAAGCACAAATTTTAGAGATTGTTTTTATGCTAGATTTTTTACATCTATAAATAACACAATAATCAATTACTTAGCATGTGAAAATGTGGTGGGGGAAAAATAACTACAGGAAACACATGAATTCTTACTTGGTTGGACACATTTGTAGCCTCTGTTGATACCCCTTCAAGTAGTACTACATCAGATAACACTTGTATAGGGAACTCACTACCACGTACACTCGAGTATATTGAAAGCTTCCTAGGTTTATGAAAATTAGTTTTAGATGAGAAATTTGACCATCTCACTGTTATAGTGGAATAAAAAGTAGACTTGGGAATGTTACCTTCTAGTAATTAGGTAATTGGGTAGTACATCTATGGATACATTCAAGCCTCCTTAGCTAGGGTCCTAAGAAATTTGGTTGAAAACTATTGGTGGCCCATGTATGTATATTAAAGAGCTATAAAATCTTGCACTCCCTTGTCCTTATGACTCTGGAAACCCTACTCCTTAGTTATAGTCTAGAAAAGTCATACAAAAAGGACTATCATGAAAATTTTCACATTCAATCACTGGAAACCCTACTTTCTTCTACCAATAAATGAAATTCTTAAATATAATATTGTATTGAGAATTTGATCATTTTTTTAATGCAATATCATTCAAGTGGGAGTATAAATCTATAGGAATTAAAAATAAAATTGGGTCCTCACTAATTATCATTGTACCACTCTCTTGTGAGTCTTTTTTGGTGGACATACTCACCATATTACCAAAAAACTATCTTAGTATACCCAAAAAAAATGATCACCTTGTTACCACTCTCTAGAAATGTTTTTCCTGTGGATCTTCATCCTTGTAGCTATAAAAAACTATGATCTAACCAGCTAATTCCTAACATTGGAAAATGTGATGAGTTTCAACACAAACTTGTCCACACCCACTCCTTCATCAAGCAAAGCTTTGCTTCCATCAATACAATGCTAAAAAAACTAGACACAATCCCATAATTATTCTCCCATCTCATGGAAGTGTACCAACAATTCAAGGACTATTCATACCAAGCAAAGGGAGTTGAATCATTTAAACCCAGATCCTAAATTTCACCAATTTTTTAGTGATCCTATGACTTATACATGGCATTGACTCCCTAAAGTGGATCTCAAAATATTTTATGGTTCTCACCACACACGCTAGGTCACTCAGATGGAACATTGTTGTTTCCTCCATCGCATCATCAATTACTTAATGAAACTTCATGTGGGTGTCTTATATTTAGATTTTGAACACTCGCAATGGTGTAAATGACATAAAACTCCCATAAGGGTTATATTTATTGGACACAATTTGTTCTAGAACTTTATGAATTTTTTAGCTAGACACTCATTTTTTGGGCTACTATACCAAGCTTAGACAATATGGTATGATTGAAGAGTTCATCTATACTTTTGAGAAAATCACTTTTCACACCAAAGGCATGGAAATTACCTTCTTCATGGAATTCTCTATTAATGGTCTAAAGGAAGAGAGATGTGCCAAAGTATTAATGGCTCACCCCACTACTTGCATAGAAACCTCGCAAAGAACCATGGAAGTCTAGAAGGTGATGAATTCCCAAATTATAATACCACCCTTTATTCCCCATCCCCATCCCAAAAATACCTCTCCTTTCTATCCTCCTCTTAAAATCCAAAAGTTAACTTGTGTTGAAATGGTAATGTGTCAACTTAAAGGTCTCTGCTACATTTCTAAAGAGAAATATTTGTATGAGAATAAACCTAAGGAGAAACAAATTCTCTATGGTTGTTTTATGGGACATTTGAGGGGATGAAAATAAATCTATACCCTAGGAACCTCTACCTCCACTAGTCGAAGACATTCTTCCATATGAGCTGCTGGAAATATAACCCCAAAACCCCTTACATGCATTGATTGGTATTTTATCTCCTAAACCATCAAACTAATTTTCCACATCAAACATCATAAAGTAATTATCTTAATTGATAACGATAACATCCATAACTTTATTTACCAATGGGTATCCAAAGAAACACATTGTTATATCCATGTTGTAAACAACCTTTAGATCATGATTGTTAATGGCTATTCCATGAAATGTCGAGGGTCATTAGGAAAATGTTCTTTAAATGGGGATTATTCCTTTAAAATCAACATGCTTTCTATTGAAATGGGTGGTTGTGACATTTTTTTGGGTGTTTAATCATGAAGGACATTACGTCCCATCACCATAGATCTTTGAGGGTTATATATAAGTTTCCAATAGGTGTGGCATCACTACAATTTCCAAGGAATTGTGGTTAGTTGTCAAAATATCATAAATTCACGTCACATGGATAAAATTATTCAAAAAGGGAATTTATACATTCTGGCCCAATTCTATTCCATTCAATCCTTTGAGACACCTTCTCAACCAATCCATCTTAAAATGTAGTTATTTTATACCAAACACCAATCAATATTTTGAACATGATAATGCCTTCCACCTTCTCATGATGCACATGATCATTATACTATTCTCGTACCAAGTATCCTCCTACCCAATGCATGCCCTTATCATTATTCATTGGCCCGAAAAATGAAATTGAAAAGATAGTTCAAGAGTTTCTAGTTGTTAGTGCCATTTATCTTAGTACCAATCCATATTCATCACTAGTTGTCATTGTACTAAAAAAGGAAGGTTATTGGCACATGTGTCCCAAATTTTGAGCTCTAAAGAAAGTAATTATCAAGGATAAGATTCCCATTCTAGTAATTTATGATCTTTTTGATGAGTTAAAGGGTGCTCAATTCTCCACCAAACTTGATCCCGATTTTGGCTATCACGAAATTTGCATGAAGAAGGCTAATATTACCCAAATTATTTTTCACATTCATGAAGGCCATTAAGGGTTCTTGGTGATACCCTTTTTCCTTTGTAATGCTCCTTGAACCTTATAGAGTATCATGAACCACATCTTTCAACCTTTTCCCACTCATTTTTTTTCTTGTATTTTTTATGATATCATAATTTATGGTAAAGCATGGAATGCCCATGTTAATTCCCATGTGGATCATGCATTACAACTACTATCTAATCATAAAAAAATTCTTAAGTGGTCTAAAAGTGTCTTGTGTATTTGAAGTAGAATATTTGGATCATATTGTTAATAATGATGACATGCAAGTCGGCCAAAAGAAAATGAAGTAACAAATGATTGGCCATGAACTAAGACTCGTAAAAGGTCATGAGGTTTTTTTGGGTTTCACTAGTCACTACCAAAATATTTTCAAGAAGTATGGAAATATTGTTGCTTGCCTCACCTCCTTTCCATAATGAGATTTCAATTGTAATGAAGCTAGAAGTCTTCCAAGGTTTGAATAATGCTATATGTATAACCACATTACTCACTCTACCATATTTCATTAAGACTTTTTCTTTGGAATGTGATTCTCAAGTTATGGAATCTAAGTAGTCCTCATTGCAAGAAACAAGACTCTTGGCTATTATAAAAAACAACTCTATGAGAGGAGATTGGAAAAATACACCTATAAAAAGAAATGATGCCTATCTTTCATGTTATGGATATCTAGCATTCTTACTTCATTAGGAACATTTTAGCCTAAAATACTTCCTTGAGTAAAGGATTTCATTCCCAAAGAAATAAGAATGGGTCACCAAAATATTGGGTTGTGATTGTGAGATCATTTAGAAGAAGTGGAAGGATAATGTGGTAAAAATTCTCTCTCCTTCCAGTTTGAAGAGAAATGATTATTTTCATTTTCATTCGTTATAGTATATTAGTTGAACGAGGTGTGCAAATAATGGTTAATGGTTCATAGATCCTATCACACCCTTTTCAGAGCCCCGAGTTTTGTAATTTGCAATTAATATTTATAATTCTAGAAATGACGAACATAGACATTTTGATAAACTTTATGTAGTGTAATATTCTCGTTATTTAATGTATTTCTAAAATATGAAGAAGACACTAGCCAACATGGACCCTGATGCTTGAGAGGAAATTGTGAGGGGGAATGGAAAGTTCCATATCTTACCTTATTTAAATGTCCAAATTTCATATTTGGTAGTTGAATCACAACTACCAACAATTCTTAGAAGGAATTGTGAAGTGGTATTGAATTGATCTAGAGGTATGAGCTACATACCCCATTTTGGAGACTTCTAAATGACCACATAGCCTACGACATGGACCTCATATTCTCATGTAGGTATATTGTGGTTGGAAAGAACTGGGGAATAAGAAGTAGTAGTGTGTGTTGGTGTAGAGAGGATCCAAGAATGTGTGAGTGTGGTCAAGTAAAAAGAGACAATAGGAAAACTAAGTATGTTTTGGACCTGAGACAACCTGTGAAAGAAGATATAGAGCCACACATAAGTGAACATAGCATGAATCTAAGCAAAAGGTGATGGAAATCCTTTTGGATCACAACAACCTATGTTGAGTCGTGAATCACGTGATTGGTTAAGGAAGTCAGTGTTAAGGTTATCAAGCTGACCTAAAGGGCCATAAGAATTTATGAGTAATTTGTTTAAAATAAGCGTGGAAAGGAATAATATAAGGGAAATTATTGATGAACTACTAGATAAAATTGTTGAAAATGGCAACAAGAAACGCTAAAAATAGAAGTGCTAAAAATAGCACTGCTATAAATAGCAATTTGGGTACCATTGTTGGACATAGAAACAAGGAATGAAAAATGGAAGTGCTAAAAATAAATTTGCTATAAAAATCATTTCGGGATACCTTCCTATTTTAGTTAGTCCCTGAACTAAAATAGAGAAGTAAAAATTCAAATTTGATCTTAGTAGTTGTTTGAAAATAATTAATTAATTCATCTTGAGTTAATTAGTTATAGGAAATCAAACATGAAGTCTATGTGGGTACATGCAACAATTTCTCCATTGATTGAGGAATTTATCCATCAGTTAAAGAGAAAGGATGAGTTGTAATATTGAGTTGTAATTAGTCGGCTCAGTTAACTTAGTCAAGTCCAGTTAGATTAGTTCAAATAGTTTGTTGAACTAATTGTGAGTTCTGTTAATTAATGCTTGCATGCATGTAATTGTTGCTCTCTAGATAACTGAATATTCTCCCATAAATAAATCATGCATGTTAGTTCAGTCAGAAACCCAGTTGAGATCAGAGGAAGGGATAATGTACTATCAATTGGAGGATTTTTTCTATATAGGAAACTCATCCATGCAGAAGGAATTATCTCCTTCAGGATTACGCAATTAGATCAGAGGTTAGTGAGTGTGTGAAGAGGCCAATTCACACAGGTGGCAGCACTAGACCCTAAAGAAAAATGTGCAAGGAAATAGGAGGCTTGGAGGGCAGAGGAGAAAGTTTGTGAGAAGCCTTTGACTATCTATGAGTAGCAGAGGGACTGTACTAAGAGTAGGATAGCTTGTGAGCTAATTCTTTATATAATCTAGACATATTTCCACTTGTATGATATTACAGAGATCGGGGTTTTAGGCTGAGGCTTTCCCCAGAGTATTCTTCTGTGTTCATGTGTGATTGATTTCTCATTCTCTATTATATGTGTTCTATTTGATCTTGCTCA
>APFE030148014.1:50593-79084 GCA_000404065.3 Pinus taeda
GGGACATGCAACAATTTCTCCATTGATTGAGGAATTTATCCATCAGTTAAAGAGATAAGGATGAGTTTTAATATTGAGTTGTAATTAGTTGGCTTAGTTAACTGAGTCAAGTCCAGTTAGATTAGTTCAAATAGTTTGTTGAACTAATTGTGAGTTATGTTAGTTAATTCTTGCATGCATGTAACTACTGCTCTCTAGATAACTGAATATTCTCTCATAAATAACTCATGCATGTCAATTCAATCGGAGACTCAGTTGAGATCAGAGGAAGGGACAGTGTACTATCAGTTGGAGGATTTTTCCTATATAGGAAACTCATCCATGCAGAAGGAATTATCTCCTTCAGGATTGCGCAGTTAGATCAAAGGTTAGTTAGTGTGTGAAGAGGCCAATTCACATAGGTGGCAGCATTGGACCCCAAGGAAAACTGCGCAAGGAAATAGGAGGCTTGGAGGGTAGAGAAGAAGGTTTGGGAGAAGCCTTTGACTTTCTATGAGCAGCAAAGGTATTGTACTGAGAGTAGGATAGCTTGTGAGCTAATGCTTTTTGTAATCTGGACATATTTCCACTTGTATGATATTACAAAGATCGGGGTTTTAGGCTGAGGCTTTCCCCAGAGTATTCTTCTGTGTTCATGTGTGATTGATTTCTCATTCTCTAGTATATGTGTTCTATTTGATCTTGCTCAAAATCGATTAAGCTTCCACAAGTTTGTTTGTAGAAGTAGATCAAGTATTTTGCTTTAGTATATTGCATAATCTATTGATCTACAGTGAGAATTTCTACAAAAATAAGGACTCCCTTTTGTACTTTGCAAACCATTCATGATAACACCACGAATTGTGATTTTTTTGGTAGATCAAGGATAAATTCCCTCCTTTGGACAGTCTTCCTCACCAAGAGCGATCCCTCCTAGCCCTTGAAAGAATTTAACTTGGTTAAGGAAAAATATATTTAATATGGAAACCCACATGTGCACAAAAAGAACAGGTCGTCCCAAAAGGAAATTAGACACCTATCAATGGTTATAAATACAAGTCTAGTGACCCTCATTTGTACATCATCATCACCATTCTTCTTTCTTTCATTTGGCCCACACATGTCCAAAATGGTTCACAGAGATTGGTTTGTATAGGTCCGAAATTGTAAGCTCTAAAGCTCGCAGGGTTGTCACAGGGAATTTTTTGTTGTAACCGCAGACACATAGGCTTATCCGTGAACTTGGATGGTTTCAACCGCACACATGTACACTCTCTATGTGCGGCAAGAAACTAGGTTTTTATTTCATCAGTTAACCACAAAATTCATAAGTTGACCATAAATATTGATAGTTGACCGCAGGCTTATGAATTAGCGTTTTTGATAATTATCATTGTTAGTTTCATCTCTTGGATGTTGTTTAGTTAATTTTTCTAGATAGTTTTTTAGTTGAATATATGGATAATTGTATTCAATATTTCTTGAAACATTCAATGACAATCTAATAAGAAGAAGAATTTGAAAGGGTTTCCCCCTTGTGAAGTTTTTCCCTAGTCTCTAACCAATCTTGGTGTCTCTATGTGTGAATGATTTTCTTCTATTGTTCCTTTATGTTCTACTGCATTGATGATGGTAATTTTATTTCTATATAATTGGATATGTTGTTGAATAATGTTATGATGTTAATTATCTAAAGCAAAGAACAATATATACCTAATAAAAATTAACATGGTATTCGAGGTGGGTTGAAGGAAATTCACTGAGATCACGCTTGAGAAGACACCTTTGATGGAAGCAAGAGAAGATGGAGGAGACCTAAAATAATGTTAGGGTTTGAAGGAAACCCTAGGAAATTTAGTTATTAGGTTTTTATAGATATCATGAGGTTATAAGGGTTTGAAAGAAACCCTCGGATAAGATAAATGCTCGAGTTTTGCAGTTTTGAAACCCTAGAATGATCAATGAGAAGTTACTCTAGCACTTGTGATAGATTTAGTATAACCCTAAATGGGCTAGTCTCAATTAGGCATGATAGTTGATGAATTCAATGAAAATATTGAAGGAAAGTTTGTTTCAAGAGGAATATGATCACCTCTCGTTAAAGATAAGTACCTTTTAGATTTTTGTTATTTCTTTGTGACACTATTCTTGTTTTGACATACCTTTTTTTTATTTCTTATACTTCCTGCATGAATATTTGAGTATATATATACTTCTAACCTCTAGATGAGATGTGAAAAGCATATCCTTCTTGAGGATCATCTAATGTGTAGGAAAAGAGAGCTAATTCAGGAAGAGAAGAGTTGGTACCAAAAAAGGAAAGAAGTACTTGAGGAAAGTTTTCAAAGTAGTATCCAAAAATTACAATATGCAAGTGTATAGCTACCAAAGACAAATAATTGTTACAAGTTGCAAAGGTATATGAATACTACAAGGTATGTAGGTTGCAATATTGGATGGCAAGGTAAGCCATGGGGTATGACAAGAATATCACCTTCATGTATACATATGAAATTAAGTTTTATTTATGGTGCATGTGATATATTAATGTTTGGAGAGTATTTTACATTTTTGGACATGATGAATTTCCTAAATCAAGCTAGATACATTGATTTTATGGAAACTTGATACTATTGTTAATGCTTGTGATAAGCATGATGAAAGTGTGAATAATAAGATTGATACTTTTGTTGATCTTAGTACGGTTTAGTTAAGCTTAGTAAATCTAACGAGTGGTAAAATTGGATGCCCTAACTTGATGTTGTGATTATTATCCTTGAAGTATTAGGATACACTTATATGACACTAACCATTGATGAATGATATGATATATGTATAATAAGATGATATAGTTTGTGATCTAACATTTTTGATATAGCATGACAGTATTATGATAGAGAGGTTGATGTTTTGAATGATGATGATTGAAGAGGCTTCTCATTTAGAGGGAGAAACTCTTCATGAGATTTGAACGCCTAGTATTACTTGAAAAGAAGACACCTGATTGTTGAAGGAAGGATTTTGGACATGAATAGCCATATAATGTTTCTGAATAAAAACTTTCAAGTTATGATTTGTGTAGAAAAGGTTTCTCCTCGTCCAAGTCTCAATCGCTAGAAGAAAGGCTTAAGGGTGTGGCTATAAGCCTCCCAACCGCACAAAAGAAGGCATATGGGTATGGTTGAGCCTATAGAGTACAAAAACCAAAATCTTATACATGAGACCAGGAGCGCACCAGGGGTATGAAAAAACTAAAAACATGGAGCCGACGATGGAGAGTTCTATGAGCATAAAGCATTGTATTGTTTGAAGCAAGTTCCCTGAGCCTGGTATGCCGGCTTTGATAATTACCTAGTGAATCCTAGAAGTAGTTCTGAGGTATGCCTTTGATTTTTATTTTATATGTCAATGATCTATTCTTGATAGGTAGTGAGCCTCAGATGATCGAGCATAAGAGAGAACTGTTCTCTGAGTTCAAGATGAAATATTGTGAGATATACTCCTAGATATATGATTCTACATGGATATACTAATCTTGGCTAGGCTAGAGAACATTATTGATAGAAAGAGAACATTTGGGTGTTGCGTTAACTTGAGGTCTACCATGACATTTTTATCAGAGTAAGAAATGGAATTTTGTAGCTTTAAGAATGATCGAGGTTGAGTACATGGTTACTAGCATGACTAGCTATGGGAAAATTTGCTTGAATAATCTCTTTGGAGAGTTGTTTGAGTAGGTTCTGGTTGGGACAATGATATTTTGTGACAATAAAAGGTGGGATCTGATTGGAAAAAATATCGTATATTATTGGGACTGAGATACCTCCTTATGTTGAGACAATGTTGTTGTATGAGACAAGCTTAGGCTTGTGGTTGTTTCCTCCATGAGAGAGAGGATGAATAAGGCATCCTTTTGTGACATGTGTTTATTCTAACATAATATTGAATTGATGTCCTACATGAATAAGAAAATAGAGGATTGTTGTCTTAAAATGTGACAAGCAGTGTGATTGGACTCTTCAACGAGCTAGTTAAACTAGTACCAAATATGATCACGTTGATATGTTTCTAATCTACAGAGAGCAGCATGAATTGATGGAAGTGACCCTTTGAATTAAGGGTCTTGGTTGATCTAGGACACTGAGCTAGCTCTTACCCCCCCATCTAAGCTCCTACAGTGACAAATTGAGCCATAGATCTCCTAGGGTTGAGGGATATTTGGACAACATGGTATCACCCTATCTGTTATGCATATGGTGGAAGATGTAGCTCACCTATCTTGTTCTATGCAGAGTATACCCCAGTTGGCATCTATATTTTCCACCCATCTCGTCAATGGGTGTTGGAAACTTGAGTTAGGCATGATCCTTACTACTTATGGTAAGTGGCATCTCACTCAAGCTCGAGATGCAAGTGTTCTACCACTAAATCTTGAGGGTCAAGTTGGGAAGATCAGTAGATAATAGGATACACGATATTCTTACCATTTATGGTAATTGGCACCTCTCCTATTATCGCCAAGTAGTGGGATAGGTCAATCCTTACCTCATAAGATAAGTGAAATCCCTCCTATTGTCTATGGTTTACCTGGTCATAACGTTGGCTCCTCACTGGTAGAGTTTCCTGGGTCTTAGAATTAGCTCCATGCTGGTAGATTTTCTTGGGTTATAACATTGGCTACCCACTGGAAAAAATTTCTGGGTCATAGCATTGGCTCCCCACTAGAATATTTTCCCTGGTTGTAGCACTATCTCCTATTGGAAAAGTTTCCTGAGTCGTAGCATTGGCTCCACGCTGGAAAAGTTTCTCGAGTCTTAGCATTGACTCCCCACTAGCAGAGACTCCCAGGAAGCAATATTGGC
This sequence comes from Pinus taeda, assembly GCA_000404065.3. Lineage (NCBI taxonomy): Eukaryota > Viridiplantae > Streptophyta > Pinopsida > Pinales > Pinaceae > Pinus > Pinus taeda. The sequence continues at coordinate 55,435 of APFE030148014.1, forward strand.
TTCCCTCTAGCAATGATTCTGGGTGGTAGAAGTGGCTCCCTGATGGATAGAGGGTGGTAGATTGGTATCCCCTTTGATGTAAAATTCTTCTTCTTTTAGATTCGAGATTGTTCAGCATATGAGCAAAGCATAAATTAGCATAGATGAGTATGGATGAGCAAAGATGAGCACAGGTGATCATAGATGAGCAAGGATGAGCAAACATGAGCAAATATGACATTTGATGATAACAAGATATTTGTGATGAGACATATGTTGTATTCGATAATTTCTCCCTAGCTGAAAGGGAGTGTTAATTTTTAGTATCTCAGGGATAAATTCCCTCCTTTGGACAATATTCCTCATCAATAAATACCCCTCCTATCCCTTGGAATAATTTAATTTGGTGAAGGAAAAACATGTTTTAATATGGAAACCCACATATGCACAAAAAAATAGGTCAACCCAAAAGGAAATTGGACACCCATGGATGGTTACAAATACAAGTCAGGTGACCCTCATTGGGACATCATCATCATCATTCTTCTTTGTTTGGTTTAGCTCACACAGATCTCAAGTGGTTCATAGAGATTGGTTTGTACAGGTTCGAAATTGTAGGGTCTGAAGCTCACACATGTGATATAGGGTTTTGATTTGCAGTCCCAGGGTTTTCACTGGGAATTTCTGGTTGTAATCGTAAGCACGCTTATCTGTGTGGTTGGAGGGTCTTAATTCACAGACATATACTCTCTCTGTGTGACTAAAAATAGGGTTTTAGTTCATTAGTTAAGTACATAATTTAGCAATTTACTGCAAATATCGATAGTTAATTGCAGGCAAATGAATCAGGGTTTTTTATTATTAGCATTGTTGGGTACATCTCTTGGATGTTGTTTAGTTGATTTTGATAGATAGTTTTGTGGTTGAATATATGGATCATTGTACTCTCTCTTTGTTGAAACATTCAATGACAATCTAATAAGAAGAATAATTTGAAAGGGTTTTCCCCTTTCTGGGGCTTTGCCCTAATCTTCAACCAATCCTCGTGTCTCTATGTGTGAATAGTTTTCTTTTATTGTTCCTTTATGTTCCACTACATTGATAATGATATTGTTCTTTCTATATAATTGCATATGTTGTTGAATAATGTTATGATGCTATGGGGTGAATTCAATGTGTAAATAATGAAATGCAATTATCTAAAGCAAAGAACAATATAACACTAAGAAAAATTAACAAATTGTTAATAGACCTTGGCTCAATGGTTGAAAGTTAGAAAACTGATTTTTGTGTGTGAAGGAGAGTTTCTTGCATGTTCTTTACCTTTATTTCAACCTTTTCAATTCTTAAGTGAGTTTCATCTGAAGGTATCATATTTTTCTCATGAGTGGCTAGCTATAAGAAAATTGTAGTGTAGATGAGCCTACGATTGGGTGGAGAGTGGCTCTCCCTTATTTAGTTTCTAGAAAATCTTAAAGAGACATAGATAAGTGTATTAATCCTCTTTAATGAATGGATTTACTTGTTCAAAGATTCATGAATTTTTCAATGATGGGTTACTAAATATGTATGACTGATAAGATAGAAGTCTTATGTAAGTTTGTTTGGTTGCTAGCTATGAATGTTTATGAAAATGAAATTTGTAGGTAGAAGTATTCCTTAAAATACGTTTTCTAGTTCTAGTTCGTAGTATATTGTGTTGTGGAAAAGAAATAGAAGGTTGAATTGAGCTATGAGGCTCTTTATGTATCTGTATTGTGAACGGAATTTTACAAGCTAGTTGTGGGATGGAAAAGTTGTGTTATATCCTTATTGAAATGAGAAGACTTGAAAGCTTTTCAATGATGGGAGACTTTGTTTTCCCTAGAGATAAGACAATATGTTAGCCTCTCTATTTGTAAGAGTTTGGAATTGGTGTTTGAAGATGCAATCCCAAGTGAGAAGTGTCTGATTTAGTTGGGTCAAGTTATGGATATCACCATGGGCCATCTCTTTGTCTTATTTAGACAAGTAGCATAGTTGTTTGAATGGTTTAGAATGTCTATATAGGTAGTTGAAGATTTGTGAGCATTTGGAAGTCATTGCCCAAGTTTTCTACCCTGCCAAATTCAATTTTAGTCCTTGAAGTAGCTTGAAACCTTAGTAAAAATTTTAGAAATTTGTCATTGACTTAGCATAAGCTTTGGAAATTTCAGGATTTGATTTTTTCCCCAACCCTTAATCACATGAACTAATAGGACCCATGATTGTGGGCTAGTGGAAAGGACCAAAAAGAGCGTAAATCAAGAATATGTCAAGTATAGAAGATGGGCACCAAGATTCGTCAAGTGCCAAAATTGGACCCTAGGATCTATTGAGGGTGGAAAAATTCAATTGTTTATTGATACAGTTAGTGGGACGTGATGATGTTCTAGATATCTGAAGATTCAAACATTCGAAAAAAAAATGATAAAAGTATCTTTCAAAAGAATTTGAATATTTGATGACAAAACTTATGAATGATGGAACCTAGAGTTGGTTGAATGGAGGATCCATAATCTATTAGGTGTAACAAATAGGAACTAGCCATATCCTTCATGTGATGGAGACTGATACCAAAGTATATGAAGGAGTGGAATTTCAGGCATCCAAAAGAATAAGAAAATGGACTTAATGAAAAATCTATATCTAGATGCCAACATAGTAGACAACATGGAAGTCACATGGATCCCACATGGGAACTCATAGATTTTATGGGTAGGTGGGTGTTGATGTGGCATGAGGTACAAGTTTGGGTGGCATGGAATGTTAATGTGCTATGCCAATTTGGTTTAATTACATGGAGAGCGGTGGTAGAAAGGAGATGACATGGAAACATATGCAGTGCTACATAGTAGGAATGATGTGGAATATTGAGTTTTGTGACATGGGAATTTTTGGGTTTTTTTTTGTTTGAATGAATCCAAAAAAGTTAAAAGACCAAAATAGCTATATGAGCAGGTATTTGACCTATGTTGACCCAAACTGACATGGCGGGGTGTTGATGAGGACCAGAGGTGAAACATTGTTGACGTAGAGGCTAGGTGGTAACCATTGTGGACAAGCCCTAGCTTAGTAAATGTTTCAGATGGTCAAAATTTGGAAATATGACCCTTTGTAAAAGGGAAACTTTTAGATTTTCTTCAATTTGAATGTTGATTGTTGAGCATAGTAGGGATATAAAAAAATTCTGAAAATCCACTTAAGTAGAAGAAAAATAAATAATAGCTCTAAATGGATGTAGGATACTAGAAATATAGAAATTCTTATAATGGGGACTTAAGGAGAAACCCAAATCTGAATGTGAGAGGTAGGTTGACATGTCAAGTGAGCTTGTTGCCTTATGAAATCATGATACATGGGAAGGGATGGCCATGTGTTATCTAATGTGGCATTTTATTGTGGAGACACATGGGAAAAAGGACTACCATGTGTCAATGGTATATATATTGACATGGAAATTTAAATGAAAAACCTTTAGATGGGTACAAATTTATGTATAAAACCTAGATTTGGATGAATTTATATCATTGGAAAGTTCTCAATGACACTAATATGAAAATGATATCACAAAATATTTTTTAAGGTGGTTGAAGAAAGAGAAATTTTAACAACCCCATCTCCATAAAGAAACCTTGAAGGTCATGTCTAGACACCCCATTCCCTTACAAAGGCCTTGAGGGGACTGGGTGGATTAGAAAGTGGTATTAGAGTTGTGGTTCAATTTTTAGGACTAGAGGGCTAGAGATACAGTATAAGGATGAATTTGGAACCTTGTTACAAAGTGTTATTAGAGTTGTGGTTCCAACACTAGGCCTAGAGGGTCAGAAATACACCATCAAGATGAATTTATAAAGGATATTTTATAAAAGAAAGGTTTGTGGTAATAAATTGTTAAATCAATATTTTAAATTGTTTTTAGATTTGTTACTAAGTGGAATACTAACAAATATTTGAGTGTGATTTGCAGTTAAAATAAAACTTTAATTATAGGCCAATTCATATATGGCCAAGACAACTAGAAATGTTGGAATTTAATTCCTTTATTAAACTAACATTGTTATGTTGTTCCAGCATATCGCAAGACTTATGATATTAGAAAAGAATCAAATTTTCATCACAATGCTATCATACACTTTAGAGAAGACTTCACACAATATAGAGTGTTGAAAATATGTTGCCATTGATGTCAAAGGAGTGACATAACTCAGGTGGTTGCAATTAGAGTTGTCAAAAAGTAGAGTCTTTAGAGCCATTTTAATTATAGAAAATTAGATGAGAAGATCTTAGAAACTACCCAAATGGATAGAACTTAGAAAGATATTTCCAATAGTATATTGAAGTCTGAAAAAGGGTTTCTAGATAAAAATATATGGCCGGTCAAAATTTTGAAGGTAAAATTCAAAATTTTGGTGTTTCTAGGCCATGGGCCCCATAGTTGAGTCAACATACAGGTGGAAAACCCCTCCATGTGGGTATGTAGGTGGACTAGTCACAAGTTTAGAAGGTAGAACATAGGTTCCACCTGGGACATGTAATCCCAATAGATATTTCCCCAAAGTTTTCCATAGCAAGTGCAAGACAGAACCTCTAGGAGGACTAGGCCAAATCTAGCAGTAGGAGGACATGGAGGCAGAAATAATTGGTGAAGTGAGGGACCACCTTTACATGTAACCCTAGCAATTTATCCCCAGCAAGATCAAAGGGAGCTCCAAGTTTTATTGTTGGGGAGACGACAACATTTTCGTCCATTGCGGCCAAAATTTCCCATTTTACCTTCAAAACATCAAACGTTAAACATAAAAAACCGAGTCCTAGGACTCCCTTGATGACACATGGACTAATCAGAAAAGGACACTTGGCATGATCTTACTGGACCAAGGAACCACGATGGTTTCATGATGTTAGCATGACATGGACTTATTAGAGGATTGTATGTGGCATGTAAACTTGGAATTTTTGGGTGGCCAAGTGGGCCAAAAATTGGTGACACATGCTACCAATTAGTGAGTGACACATGGAAATGTGGAAAACACAATGGTAGAAAATTTAGTAGTGTTTTCACATCACCCCGGTCCTTGGAATTCTAGGCACCTTGGCAGTTTCTAAGCAAGTTGTAAGTTAAATATCCAAGTCTGACAAGGAACCATGACATGTTAGAGCAAAAGTGGCATAATGGTGGTAGACACATCATCTTGGTGTTTTCCTAATTGGTTAGTGTGTGTGGTGCATAGTCTCTAAGGGACACATCACCCAAGTGAGTCAACTGCAACATGATTCAGAAGTGCTCCATTATGTTTTGTTGGGGAAATAAGGTCGGGGCTCAAATGCTCTCTAGGACTTAGTTTTTTGTAGTGTAAAGTCACTAGCAGCTTATGCATGAGGGCCTAACATGAATGAGTTGGTATCATATTTGGATTTTGTGCCAAATTTGGTGTATTTCACCATAACTGACAGTGCATTAAACTTGGGATAAAGCATATGAATGAGTTGGAATTTTTTAGTAGATCACAGACAATTTGGTGGTATATTTGGTAGTTTTGGGTTAAATCTGATAGTTTCCTAGATTTGGAATTGTAGCTAAAGTCACTGCAAAATCTTATAGAATTCCAAAATTATTAAAATTAGCGAAATAACTCAGTGTTTCATGTCAAGACAATAAAGAAAAGATTGAAGAGAACTTGAACACATTAAGAAGAATTAACATAAGTGGAACATAAGTGGAAATATAAATTGATGCAATTTAAAGATATAAACTTAACTAAAAGTTCTAAACCTAAAATTATCAGCTCTAATTCTTTATAAGCATAATTGAATTAGCAAGAAGGGAGCCATTTTCGTAGTTTTTGTTGTTTCTATTGGTGTATGTGGTGAAATAATCAGTGATCATAGACATATGAAGGTGATTTTGTGGTGATTAAGATGTGTGATTGAGGAGATATTTATTATTTTTATAAAAGAGAGTGGCCTTCATGATTTGAGTCTGAAAATGGAATTATGATGAATCAAGGAGGTCGAGAAAGTGGTAGCTTGTAAATCAGGGGTTGCAACTCCTTCCTGCTAGTGGCTGGTAAACAATCAAAGGTTGTATCTCCTTCTAGTTTTGGATGGTAAAAATCAAGGGTAAGAACTTCTTTTAGTAGCAATTGATAAACTCAGGGTTAGTAGTTCCTTTTAGTGGCGGCTAATAAATTAGGGAGTAGTGGCTAACATTGTAAAAGCAAGTTGAAGCTTTCCTTTTTAAAAGTAATTGAAGAGAAGATCAAAGTATTTGTGTTACGTATATGCTTCTTGTGTCAATGCCTACTTGATTTTTTATTAAATATATTGTTAACGTTTTTATTATTCTCTACTCGTGAAAGAAAATTGTTGAAGTTCTAAAAATATCGATTCTCCCACCCTCTCATTATTTTCCTAGTTTCTAACAATTTGTATCAAAGCCAAGTTTACTTCAGGTTTGGTTTAACAAACTAGAAGAAAGATCAAGGACTATGAAAAACTAGGAAGGAGGATTCACCAATAGGGAACCTATGTTCAATGGAATGAACTATGTGTTTTTGAAAGTAAGGATGAACACCTATATTCAATCTCTTGGTGTTGATGTATGGGACGTAGTAGAAGAAGAATACCAAAATCCTCAAGCCCTAATTACTAGAGATCAAAATATATAATTTACATGCAATGCCATAGTTATGAATGCTTTATTAGTTATCCTACCATAATCTGAACTGGTCAAGGTCATGGATTGCACAACTGCAAAAGCATTATGGGATAATATGAGAAGTTGATATGAAGGTGATAAATAGGTAAAGAAAAGACAAACTTCAAGGTTTTAGAATGAACTTTGAGTCTTTGAATATGCATGTTGATGAAGATATTAATAAGTACTTTCTTACAATTGATGAAATTGTGAATACAATAAGAGGTCTTGATGAAAAGCTAAATAACTAATAGTAGATCAAAAGGTGTTAATATCTCTCCCTAAGAGATTTAATCCTAAAGTTTCATCCATTAAGGAGATGAAAAATCTCAAATTTGTCATTTTAGATCAACTACTTGGCACTCTTATTGCTTATGAGATGAGGATTTCTAATGGTAAGTCTATAGCAAAGGAATCAACCTTCAAAGCAGATAAGAATCCCAAGGAAGAAAATAATGAATTATGTTGTGAATCAAATGAAGATGAAGCAAAGTTTGTGAGAAAGGTCAAGAGAGGCTTAGGCAAGTACAAAGGTAAGCTACCTTTTAAGTGCTTTAACTATAGAAAAATAGGTCGCTATGCTTCTAAATGTCTAGAAAATAAGAAGAATGAATATGACCCTAGAGAGAAGTCTATAAAAGTGTAAAAGGAAAAAAATAAGTTTAAGAAGAACAACTTCTACACCCATGACAACAACACCTCTGAAAATGAATATAGTTAATCTTTAGATGAGGATAGAGCATATGAAAGCTATTGATGCTCATAGCCATAGAAAATATGGAAGTACAAGTTTTTAACTCTTATGGAGAAGAGGTTGAAGTTGACTTACAAGGAGAGTTGATCAGTGCTCGTGAGGAAATTCAAAGGCTAAGAAAGAAAAATAAAACATAAAAGGAACTCCTGACCAAGGATAAAGCTAAAGCTATTGAAACTCTACTCTTCCAATTTGAAGAAGGAAAGAATATACAAGAAATATTGAAAGAGAAACTCAATGAGAAGAATCAAGCATTTGAAAGGCTTGAAGGAGAAATTGTTTCTCTAAGGAAAGAGGTTGAAAATGCTAAAACCATACTGAGACTTAATGAAAATTTTGGAAGAGGGACTAAAATTTTAAATGAACTTCTTGAAACACAAAGAGTCTCTAATAAAATAGCAGGTCTTGGTTTTGAGGCTGAGTCAAGCTCAACAAATGATATAAAGGGAAAGAAATCCATTAATTTTCTTCAAGTAGTAAAAAAATCTAGACAAGGAAACAACCAAATCTAACCTAATGCAATAATAGAGAGAAAAAGGGAGCACACAGTTCAATTTGCAGCCATGGGAAAATCAACATTTACAAAATAAAAGGAGCAACTAAACTTAGCAAAAGTCTAATAACAGAGGAGAGGAAAATCAAATTCCTCAATACATAAGTTTAGGTCTTAGAAAAACTTGAATATATCAAAAAGCATATCAGCCAATCTTCAAAAATCAATTTTCTCATAGAGAAGCTAATTGCAGACTCAAAGAAAAAAGGTTTGATCTAGAAATCAAGCAAACAATCTAGAAACCCAAAGTATAGAAAAAAAAAAGGAGAATGAAGACAATTTTAATGTGGTTTTATATGCTTAGAATGAAGGGATTCAATGGTATGTTGACATTGGTTGTTCCAGGCATATGTTAGGAGATAAAAGCAAGTTTTTTCCATGAAAACCTATAAGGAAAGGTAATGCGAGCTTTGGATATATTACACCTGCTAAGATTGTGGGTAAAGGAATTGTTAGCCTAGTTAATGGCAGAGATAAGGCCAAAGATGTATTGTTTTTTTATGGCCTGAAACACAATTTACTTAGTGTTTCTCAAATGTATAACCAAGGCTATGATGTGCAGTTAAAATCTAAAAATTCTCAAATCAAGTCTGTAGGAATAAGAGAGAAGTTGAAGTTGTTAGAACAAAAAATAGTGTCAATGTTCTAAAGGAGAATACAAAGAAGTGTTGTTTGAAAAATATTGATGAGAGCTCATTGTGGCATTGAAGGCCAGGGAATATGAAATATGATTAGATTTTCAACTTAGGCAAGAAGAATGTAGCTAGAGATCTGCCAAAAATTTTAAATATAGAGAACATTATTTGCAAGTCCTATCAGATTGGAAAACAAGTTCAAGTACCATTCAAATCCAAGGAGAACTCATCAACCAGGTCATTGCAATTAACACATGTGGACTGGGGTGGTCCTTAAATAACTCAAACACCCACAGGTAAATTGTATTTCATGCTTATTGTTGGCAATTTTAGTAGAATGACATGGGCGGCCTTCTTAATAGAAAAATCAAAGGACTTTGACAAGTTCACTAACATTAAGACCATGGTTGAGAATGAGATAGACTATAAGATAAGGTGCATAAGGTATGATAATGGTGTTTATTTTACCTCCAAATAACTTGATTATTTGTGCAAAGAACAGGGCATCAAAGGAAAATTTACTATACCTGAAACTCCACAATGGAGTAGCAGAAAGAGCCAACAAATTAGTCTGGTAGTTGGTTAGAGCCATGATGGGAGAAAAAAGTATACCACATATATGTTGGGTTGAAGCCATTCGCACAGTAGTGGTGATTTAAAAAGAAATACTTCATACCAAATAGTGATAAAACTTCGTATGAGCTCTGGTATGGTAGACCTGCCATAGTCAAAAATTTAAAAGTATTTGGAAGCAAGTGTTATATCAAGAAGAATGATGAAAAGCTTGGTAATTTTGATGCAAGAGCTTATGAATGTACATTTCTTGGATACTCTCATAATATAAAAGGCTATAGATGCTATAATAAGTATACAAGAAAAATAATTGATTGCATTGATGTTAAAGTTGATGAGAACATTGAATTTGAAGATAATAAACCAGTGAATATTAGCTTAGATGATCCAGTCAACAATGATGCAAAGGTTGATGAGCCATTTTCAGAAGAAGAAAATGAAGAACCCTTCATTCCAAAATCCAAATATCCTACAATTTATGTGCAAAAACACCACCCAACTGACTAAATTGTTGGTGACTTGAATATAGGTGTTCAGACAAGAAGAAGGCTAATAAATCCCCCTACTCAAATGCATGTATCTCTATTATCTATGATGGAACCAAAATATTTTCTCAAGCCAGTAAATATTACAACTAGCTAAAGGCCATGAATGAAGAGCTTGATCTGATCGAGAAAAGAAAACTTGGGAGCTTGTTCCAAGACCAACAGATAAGAAAATTATTGGCTCAAAATGGGTCTTTAGAAACAAACTAAATGAAAATGGTGAAGTGGTAAGAAACAAAGCAAGGTTAGTTTGCAAGGGATATGCACAAATTGAAGGTTTGGACTTTGATGAGACTTTTACTCCTATTGCACTATTATAATAAATTCACATGTTCTTGACTATTGCTAGTTTTAAGAAATTTAAGATATTCTAGATGGATGTCAAAATTTCCTTTTTAAATGGAGAATTGCAAGAAGAAGTTTGCATTGAGCAACCTGATGGTTTTCAACTATCAAATAAACATGATTATGTTTGTAGGCTAAAAAAGGCCTTGTATGGTCTTAAGCAAGCCCCAAGCACTTATTACTCCAAGTTGGATAATTATTTTCTCAAGTGTGGTTTTAAAAGAGTTGTAGCTTATAGTAATTTGTATGTGAAATATAATACTGGAAAATCGTTAGTGGTAATTGTCTATGTTGATGATATTATTTTTACTAGTGATTCAAATCATCTAACTTGTCAACTTGCAATTGATATGAAAGTCGAATTCAAGATTTCTATGCTTGGAGAAATTTCTTATTTCCTTGGTTGGCAGATTACACAAACTTCAAAAGGAATTTTTATCTCACAAAGAAAGTATCTCAAGGAAGTTTTGAAGAAATTCGGTATGGAGGAATGTTCTTTAGTAAGCACTCCAATGGTTATAGGTTGTAAACTCAGCAAGACTGATGGATCACCAAATATGGATTAAACTTTATATAGATCTATTATTGACAACCTCTTATACTTGACAACATCTATATCGAACATTATGCAAGCAATTGGTATTGTTGTAAGATTTCAAGTAGCCCCCATGCAGAGTCATATCCTAGAAGCAAAGAGGATTCTCATATATCTAAGAGCGACAATGGATTATGGACTTTGGTACCCCACGGTAAAGATTTTTCACTAATTGTTTTTATTGATGTTGATTAAGAAGGTGATGTGGTTCATCAAGAAATCACTGGTAGTGGTGCTTTATTTTTTTGTGAATTTCTTGTTTCATGGTTAAGCAAGAATCAAGCTTAAATTTCTCTCTCTACTACTGAAGATGAATATATAGAAGAAACTCCATGTTGCACTCAACTATTATGGATGAAGAAGACTTTACAAGATGTGCAAGTGAAATATGACCAAACAATACCAATTATCTGTGATAATGTAAGTACAATAAGCATGTCCAAGAACCTTGTTTTCGACTCCAAGACAAAGCATATTCCAAGTATCATTTCCTCATAGAGTAAGTTGCAAATCAAATTGTAAAGTTAGAGTATGTACTTACAAAAGAGAAGGTAGTTGATATATTCATGAAACCTCTCCCAAGGGATCAATTTGAGTACTTAAGGCAAATATTGGGAGTAGTTCCTCTTACCTCCCTCCACTAGATCTTCCTCAAGAGGAAGAAATGAAAATAGCAAGCACACAACATATCAAAAATAAGTTGTTAGATCCATAGGATCAACAAGACAGGGGAAATTGGTTGCAAGGTGAGCATATTATTTTATTTTCCATTGATGTTAAAGGGGGAGATGTAAGAAGTACACAATTGTTTTCAATTTTTTTGGTGTTAGTGTCAATGCCAAAAGGGGAGAATGTTGAAAATATGTTGGCATTGATGTTAAAGGAGTGGCACAAATTAGGTGGTTTCTAGCAGATTAGTCAAATAATAGAGTTTTTGGAGCCATTTTTAGTATATATTGTCAGATCAAAATCTCTTGAAAACTACTTATATGGATATGTCTCGAAAAGAGCCTTCAAATGATATATTGAAGTCTAAAAAAGGCTTCCTGGATGAAAAGATATGGTCGATCAAAATTCTGAAGGTAAAAGTCAAAATTTTGGTGTTTCTAAGCCATGAGCTCTGCAGCTGAGTCAACATACAGGTGGCAAGCCTCCTCACATGGGCATGCAGGTGGAAAATTCACAATCTTAGGAGGTACAATGCCGGTTCCACTCGACACAAAATCCCAACAGATAGTTTCCCCAAAGTTTTCCAAGGCAAGTGTAAGACAAAACCATTGGGAGGACATGGTTGGATGCAAGAGCAGGAGGAAGTGGAGGAAGAAATGATTGGTGAAGCAGGAAACCACCTTTACATGTAAACCTAATGGTTTCTCCTTAGCGAGATCAAAGGGAGCTCCAAATTTTATTGTTGGGGAGACGACAAAGTTTATGTCGATTACCTCCAAAATTTCCTATTTGACCTTCAAAGATTCAAACAAAAAATCATGAAAAACCAACGTTCAGGACTCCCTTTCCTTCGTACCATTGATGGTGTGTAGACCAATCAAATAAGGATACTTTATGTGATATTTTTTTATGAAGGATCCATGGTGGATGCATGAAATCAACATGACATAGACCTATCAAAGGGTGACACATGACATGCATATTTGGCATTTTTGGGTTGCCAAGTGGGACAATAATGGGTGACATGTGCCACTAGTCAATGAGTGACACATGGAAATGTGGAATACATAGTGGTGGATAGGTCAGCAGTTTTACCATGTCACCCCAGTCCCCGGAAGTACAAGAACCCCAACTATTTCTAAGGGAGCTGCAAGTTAAATATTTGGGTTGACAAACATTAGAGAAATTTTGAAGTCTAAAATGTTCCTCAAAACAAAAATGTACAAAAAAAAATCAATTTTATAAGAACCATATATGATGATGTTAATCATGGGAATGATTCACCATTTTTGGAGTAAAAAGGTAAAATGATAAAAAAATAAAAAAACTATTTTTTCAACTTATCTCCCTATGATTTTACTCAATTTTCGAGCGAGAGCACTCATTGGATGAAAAAATTTGATTTTTCATCAGAGAAGCACCCATGTTACATACTTTTGATAGACTCTACTACACAAAAAATGTGAAATACATGAAAAAAATGTGATTGTAATCACATTTTTCGCGTATTTCATATTTTTTGTGTAGTAGGGTCTATCAAAAGTATGCAACATGGGTACTCCTTGGATGAAAAATAAAATTGTGCATCCAATGAGTGCTCTCGCTCAAAATTTGAGTAAAATAGTAGGGAGATAAGTTGAAAATACAAGTTGAAAAAAATAGTTTTTTCTTTTTCCCCCCAAAACTTGATGAGGTAATCTAATATTACTTTATTATTTCCACTATTGTTTTATAATATTCCTTAAAAGGTCCATTTGAGACCTCAAAATTTCTCTAATGGCATTGAGACATGCTGGAATGCAGGTGGCATCATGGTCACATATACATCATCGTGACAATTTCCTAATTGGTTAGTGTGTGTGGTGCATGGCCCCAAAGGGACACATCACCCCAGTGAGTCAACCCCAGTGGGATCAAGAGGTGCTCCATTATGTTTTTCGGGGAACTAATGCCAGGGGATATAACACTCTTTGGGACTTGATTTTGTGCAGTGTAGAGTGACCAAAGGCCTATGCCTGAGGGCCTAACATGAACGAGTTGGAAACGTATCTGGATTTTATGCCAAATTTGGTGGATTCAACCATAATTGGTAGTGCACTAAAATTGGGATAAAGAGCATTGATGAGTTGACAAATTTTGGTGTATCACAAACAATTTCATGGTATATTTCGTAGTTTTGGGCTAAATCTAGTAGTTCGCTAGATATGAAACTTCAGCTAAAGTCATTGTTCAATCCTGTAGAATTCCATAATAATTGAAATTAATAGAGTAACTTAGTTTTTCATGCCAAAATAGAATATCATAGACTGAATACAACTTGAACACATTAACTATAGAAATTATGGTGTAGGATTGCAACTGCTCGTGAAGTTTTAATTAAAATCACAAGACATAAACCTACTCTACCACTCTGTGGAATTCAATTCACAATTTAGAACATCAATCACAAACATGCAATGAGAAATAACACACATGCACACATTATTTTTTCTAGGGGAAAGAAATCTGTTAAAAACCACTTGCTTGCTTGCATGAATCTGATGAATAGAGATTTATTACAATTGCTTTGCTCAGCTGAGAACAACCTGCAAGTGAATAACATATCTCTCTTCTCATTGAGAAGCTTTGACCCAGACTTAGTCAATTTTTTCCTCTGCTTGAGCCCTTATTTCCTTGCACAATTCCTTTAGAAATTAGGCCCCTATTATTTACGAATTTCTCCAAAATGGATTGTGCAATTCCCAAGGTTGATCATTTGACTACATGCAACACCTGTACACTCAAGGCTAGTTTACAACTAATGTTACACTGCCTTTGAATCTTCACCATAGCTGGGGGACTCGAATTCTATGCATGCACTAGCTATTTTGGGTTGATTGATTAGTTAACTGGATGATCAATGAGTTTGACTGAAGTCCCATTGCACAACTGACCCTCAACTAGTTCCTTGAACAGTTGAAACTAGCTTAACTGAAAACAACTTGAGATAATTGACCTTGATTGCTACAAATTAGCAATCACACATGCTTAACTAAACTCTAACTCCTCCAACTCAAATTTACTGAGTAAAATGGGTGACAAGGGGCCATGTCACACAACTTAACTGCATCCAAGTTGTCTTCTAATGTGGAAATTCAAAGTTTCTCAATTTAATTAAGGAAAAATAAAATTGAGAATTCGTTGCTAAATTTTTCAACACTCCCTCTCAACAAAAAATGGATTATCAACCACCCCTATCCCACACCTGTGGAACTTGAACTTCCCTCTTGACAAGGCCATTGTGAAAATGTCAGCATCTTGTTCCTTTGTCGGAATGTATTGTAGCAACATTATCTGCCTTTGCACACAATATTGTAAATGGTGATACTAAATATCTATATGCTTGGATTAATTGTGAAATACAAGATTCTCAGAGAACTTAGTGAAAGTATGGTTATCACAATAGATCACAGTTGGATCCATCGTCTGACCAAACAGTCCAACAAGTATCTTTCTTGTCCATATCACCTCAAATTTTGCTTGACTTTCAGCCATGTATTCTGCTTCTCTTGAGCTGAGTGCCACAGATATTTTCTACCTGTTGTACCAGGAAATAGTAGCAGACCCAACACCAAAATTCCACCTGATGTACTCTTTCTATCTGATTGACTCCCCACCCAATCCACATTTGTGAGGCCACACAACTTCACTCCCTTTGTCCATCTGTACCATAGTCCAAACTAGGTGGTGCCTTTTAGGTACTGTAAAACATGCTTAGCTGCCTTCCAAAATAATTTGGTTGGCCTAACCATAGCTTGGCTCAGCTGGTTGACTGCATAGCACATAATTGGTCATGTGTTCACAAGATACATCAATGAACCCCCTAGTTGTCGATAAATGGTAGCATCCACTTCTTCACCTGAAGTGGCATCCTCCTTCCTCCAGTTGGTCTTTAGAGGTGTATCCATGGGTTTGAAAATCTCCATGTGGAACTTTTGTAGTATCTCATTTGCATACTTTCCTTGAGAGACAAATAGTTCCCCATCACCTTGCCATTTTTCCAACCTAAGGAAGTAGTGCATGAGACCCATGTCCTTCATTTCAAAGTCCCTTGCAAGATCTAATCAGCTACTCATCACCGTTTAAAATCAAATAATCAACATATAAGACAATAATAAGAAATATACCTTCTACCAATATATGATAGATGTTTTCATCTGCTTCACTTTTGGTGAATCCCAAACTGGTGAGATAGTTATTGATCCTAGTGTACCAAGCACGGGGTTCTTATTTGAGACTCTACAATGCTCGCTTGAGTCTATAGACACGAGACTCCCAAAAAAATGTCTGAAAACATTATGGTTGCTTGATGTACACCTCCTCCTTAATAAATCCATTGAGGAATGATGTTTTTACATCCATGTGGATGATATTCCGCCCCATCTGCACAACCAATGCAATAATTGATCTAATGGATGAGTACTTTGCTACATGAGAAAATTTATCCTCATAGTCAGTTCCCTCAACTTGAGAGTATCCCTTGGCCAAAAATATGGCCTTATACTTCTCTATGCTTTTGTATGTTGCATGATTAACCTTGAAGATCCATCTTGCACCCATTACTGATTTATATGATGGTCTTGGGACCACTTCCCAAACACTGTTATTTACAATGGCTTCATATTCATCCACCATTGCATCAACCCATACAGGTTTCTCTACCACTTCCTTGAATTAGGATGGTTTAATCTCTACAAGCTTAGTCATCAGAGCCATGTAGCCAATGTAATGATCAGGTGACCTCCTCTGCCTGTGCAAATTTGAAGGAGCCCCCACATTCTCCCTCTGATCCTGTAAAATTATATCAACGTCCCTGGTTCTTTTTCTGCCTTCTCTGGATGTTTATGCTTGAGTGGATGTCTCCATTCTGTGCTCCTCTACTTGTGTATGCTCCACAGCTTCTTGAGGCTCCTCCTTTAGAGATAAAAGCTCATTTTCTGGTGGGATCTGAAGCTCCCTCTCAAGAGAGCACCACATTGTTTTATCCTCATCAAATTTTACATTCCTTCACAAAACTGCCATTCTGAGGGTTGGCAAGTACACACAATAGTTGTGAGGAGTTTCTATGTAACCCAAAAATACACCCAATTTTTTGTCGGATCAAATTTCTTCCTTAATTTTTTCGAGACATGGCAGTAAACAGAGGATCCAAAAATCTTGAATTGTGACACATCCGACTTTCTCTTAGAGAAAGCCTCCTCTAGTGTAATCATGCCCATAATCCAATGACGACTTTGGTTCTGCAAATAGACTGTTGTGTTGCATGCTTCAACCCACAAAAGCAGAGGTAGGCCTTGGTCATACAACATCACCCTCGCTATTCCCACAATGCTACAGTTCTTTCTCTCATCCACACCATTCTGTTGTGGGTTATGGGGTGTTGTCAACTCTCGTCAAATGCCTTCTTTCACACAAAAAAAAAATTGATTCATTCAACACGTACTCACCTCCATTATCTCTCTTGAGAGTGTTCACCGTCTTGATAGTTTCTTTCTCAACTAGTTCTTTGAATTATGCAAACTTGAAGAATGTCTCATCTTTCTTTCGCATGAAGAAGATCTAGCACTTCCTTGAGAAGTCATCAATAAAAATGACAATATTTGTGTCTGGTAGTGGAAGCTGTCAAGAAAGCTCCACAAACATTAGAATGGATCATGGAATGTGGATTTTGTGTACTTCGCTGAGGTACATCCTTTGCATACATCCTTTTTCTCAAGTGATATTTTAGGGATGCCAATGGTTATTTGTTGCATAATAATCAAGACGACATTATGAAAATGGCCAAGTCTAATGTGCCAAAGTTCACTGACATCGTAGCTCTACACTTTCTCTAGTGCTTAATGCAACACAATCTTCCACATATAGCTTATACAAGTTATTCACAAGAAACCCGATCTGATTCACCTATCCTGTGGCTATGTGTCTCAAGAATGCCTTTCCTTTGTTGAAGATCACATCATGACCATGGTCTTCAAAAAATGAAAAAGAGATGAGATTTTTCTGTAGACCCGAAATGACATGACATCCTTGAGCCTGAGACGGGAGCCCCACTCCCTCTGAAAGTTAACTGTACCAACCCTAGTCACGTTGTACCTTTCGTCATCGCCTAGCTCGATGTGCATCTGCAAATCTTTCTCCTCCAGGTCACTGAAAAACGCTATACACCCTATCATGTGGAACGATGCACCTAAGTCCAAGTACCACACACTCCCCATCACTGTGATGGAAAAACATGCGATGAGGGTAAAGTCAAGCTCGAACTATGAAGCCAAGGATTCACATGTTGCTCCTCCTCAGGTCTTCTTGCTTTCCTTTTTGTGTGGACACCTCATGGCATAGTGCCTAAATTCATGACAATTGAAGCATTTAATTTTGGAAAAATATTTCTTCTTTCCCCCTTGGCTAGATTCTGATTTGGTTTGAGACTTCTTCCCTTTTCCCTTTTTTCCCTTTCCAACCAATGCAAATTTTTCTTCATCCTCGCCCTTGGATAAAGTTCCATTTTTGGTATTCCACCTTATTTCCTCTGTACCAAATCAAACCATAAGTGTTCTTAATTCAGTAGTTTCTCCCTCGCGTTCATTGAATCTTGGTAGCTATGCTAGCTCTTGGGAAGGTCTAGAAGGGATAGGCTTACCAAATCATCATTTGAAATAGTAGTGCCAACTCCTGCAATCTCATCATGAAATTGTGTGAACCTGCTCAGATACTGCAAGATAGTGTCATTCTTCTGCATCTTGATATTTTGAAGTTTATCCATGAGCACCAACTTCTTGTGGTCCCTACTATTCTGGAATCGATCTGTCAGTGCCTGCCACATTGCATAAGGAGTTTCTTTCCCATGGATATTGGTGAAAATGTAGTCCCGTACTCCCTCCAATATTATTCTCCTCACCTTGACTACATCTTTCTTCCACTAAGCAAGGTTGTGGACATCAGATTCCATTGGTTTTGCAACATCTCTCTTGATGTATGCTAGCAATCCATTGTCATCCAATACTTCCTCCATGTGATCCTACCATGCAATGAAATTAGAGCTGCCTTCAAACGCATACTTTAGCCTCAGCCCGTTGAAGGTCATCTTCTCATATCTGAAGAGATCCTACTACATTGAACTACAAATTCAAAACTCCTAAGAAAAAGCTTCGAAATTCCTGCTCTAATGTGAACCCTCCTCTAATACCAAGTAGAAATTATGGTGTATATTTTTTAATTTCACATGAAGTTTTAATCAAAATCACAATACAAAAACCTACTCTAGTACGTTGTGGAATTCAATTCAAAATTTAGAACATCAATCACAAACATGCAATGAGAAATAACACACATGCACACAATATCTTTTCTAGGGGAAAGCAATATCCTAAAACCCCTTGCCTTCTTGCATTAATATGATGAATAGAGATGTATTACAATTTTTTTTCTCAACTAAGCACAACTTGCAAGTGAATAACCTATCTCTCTAATCACTAAGAAGCTCTAACCCAGACTTAGTCGTTTTTTTGCTATGCTTGGGCCCCTATTTCATTGTGCAATTCCTTGAGAAATTAGGCCCCTATTATTTAGGAATTCCTCCAAAATGGATTGCACAATTCCCAAGGTTAATCATCTCACTACATGCAACACCTCTACACTCAAGACTAGTCTACATCTGATGTTACACTATCTTGAAATCTCCACCACATCTGGGGAATTCAAATTCTCTGCATGCGCTAGATTTTTTGGGTAGATTGATTAGTTAACTAGATGATCATTGAGTTTGACTGAAGGCCTACTGCACAACTGAACTTCGATTAGTTCCTCCAACAGTTGGAACTAGTTTAACTAAAAACAACTTGAGATAACTAACCTTGACTGCTACAAATTAGAAATCACACATGTTTAAATGAACTCTAACTCCTCTAACTCGAATTTACTGAGTAAAATGGGTGACACAAGACATGTCACACAAGTTAACTACATCCAAGTTGTTTATTAATGTGGAAATTTGAATTTTCTCAATTTAATCAAGGCAAAATCAAATTGAGAATTTCTTGCTGCATTTTTCAACATTAAGAAGACTTAACATAAGTGTAAATATGAATTCATGCAATTTAGAGAGTTGAACTTAACCAAAAGTTCTAATCTAAAATTGTCAGATCTAATTATTTAAAATGATAATTGAATTGGCAATAAGGTAGTTGTTATAGTAGTTTTTGATGTTGGTGTGTGTTGTGAACTGATCAATGATCATAGGTTAATGAAGGTGATTTTGTGTTGATTAGGATTTGTGATTTTGGAGAGATTTATTTGTTTTATGAAAGAGAGTGGCCTTCATTATTTGAGTTTTAAAATGGAATGAAATATGAATCAAGGAGGTCAAGCAAGTGGCAACTTGTAAATTAGGGGTTGTAGCTCCTTCCGGGTAGTGGATAGTAAACAATCAAGGGTTGTAGCTCCTTCCAGTTGTGCATGGTAAACAATCAAGGGTAGGATCTCCTTTTAATAACAACTCATAAATTCAAGTTTAGTAGTTCCTTTTAGTGCTAGCTGATAAATTAGGGCATCATAGCTTCCTTCTGGTGGGAACTAGAGAAAGTTGTAAAAGCAAGTTGAATCTTGTCTTTGTGAAAGTAATTGAAGAGAAGATTAAAGTTTGCATGTGTTGCATATCTGCTTCTTGTTTTGATGCTTACTTGAATTGTTGTTAAAGAGATTGTTGGTATTTTTAGTATTCTTTACTTGTGAAAGAAAATTCTTAAAATTCTCACAACACTAATTCATGCCCCCTCTCAGTATTTTCCTGGTTTCTAATATATAGGAGGATTCGTGTGAGCGAAAAGTGATAGAGACCCCTTCAAATTTGGTGGAAATAGTTAGAAGTTTGAGGGTTAAGTTTCATAGCTATAAGGAAAATAAGGAAAGGGTCATAAAATCCTAGGAGAATAAAATTGAAATAAATGTATTATTACTATAGATGGCATATAATATTTACAAAGGTAAAGGCAACATTGACTAGCTTCTAGCAATATGAATAAGCATTTGTCAAGGAAGGTTCCTAGCCATCATAAATTCAAAAACATGGGCTAGAAACTAGGAATATCGGAAGAAGCATTTTAAGGAATAAGCACAAGAGTACCAAAACAAATATATCCAATGAGGACATCTCAATGTACACCTCTAATGAGGAAAGAAATAGTTTAGACAATTTGTCTAGTACAACAACTCTTGTTGAACAAGACTAAGAAGAAAATCCCTACAAATAGTTCCATGTCTATCGAATTCATAAAAGGTAAAACTTCCTAAGTTTTATGGTGAGGTTAGGAAAAAGGAAGAAGTTGAAGCATATTTGTTGGGCCTAAAGAAGTACTTTAGGGTACATAACTAATTTGAAAACATGAAGGCCAAAGTGGCCATACTTAGCTTGAAGGGAAAGGTGGATGTTTTACCTTCGTATTCCATATGGCCATCTTTAAACTATTTTCCCTGGGTATTTTCCAATATTTGTTCTTATTTATTATAATCTGAAAATAAAAAAATAAACCCTTTAATTTTCTAAGATTTCTTGACCTAACAATTTTGAAGGGATGAGCATAATTGACAAAGAAGGAGATGTTTTTTATATGCACTATGAATTTGACCTTTATGAATTGAGAGATAAAGCATTCCAATAGTTTAAAATTACTTAAGATATCTCATTGGTCTAGGAGTATTGTTTGAATTGGTTTGTCATTCCCTAGGCCTTTCACTTCCTAGAATTTGTAACTTGTGTGTCGAGAATTATATCCCTAGTAAAAAAGATGTTATCTACTAGAATGGAGTGATTTTATTTTTCATAAACCCTTAGTCAATTCAATAAATTCTTAGAATAGTCATTCCCATTGAAACTCAAACCCTCAATGAAAAGACTCTGAGCCTCAATTACCTATATTAACCATAGAAAAAATAACTTTATTGCAGTCATTTTTACCTTAAAATTCCAAATACATGAAACTCCAATGTCGTACCCTGCCAACGCTTTCCCTAAGTTATCAAAGCATGTTGTGTCAATGCCTTTTCTTTTATTAGGGCATGATGGTGACGAAACTATTGATGAAATATTTTTGGTTTCTTATCTTCCCTCCCTCAAGCTAAAAATTTGTTTGTCATGTTTCATTTCAGTCAATATTTATCTGATGCCATAAATTTCCAATTGTCTTAGTACAACCTCACTAGGAATTTTAGATAACAATCTTACTTAGTCTTCATGTTTCTTTATTTGCAAGCTATATATTATTACATCTACACCTAAAACTTCAACATAAAAATTGAGATAAAAAAAATATGTCATTCGTTGGACTTCCATTGTCAAAAAACAACCACAAAATATAGGTTTTTTTGAGTTCATCAACAAAGTTACACCATTTGTTTGTTCAATAATATATGAATAATCTCCTCCAAGAATGTTTCTACAAATAAAGAGAATTTTGCACCTAACTCCTAATTTTTTCCCTAAATAAAGAGAATTTGGCACTTCAATCCTAATACTAGAGTTGGGGATTGGTTCTTATTTCAAGAGTATACATAAATCAAAATATATGGTTATGAGCTAGCTCCATATTGTCTTCCAACTTTTTTTCCTATGAGGATTTTTGTTTTAGAATATATTAGACAAAGTTTGAGTTCAAATCAGCTACAATTCATTTCTAAGAAAAATAAACCATGTTTAAGCTAAGGAAAGAAGTAGGTCCATTCATTGTTAACACTAGGGCTATTTTCTAGGATGTTGAAAAGATGATAAAATAGATGAATTTTCCCTTAAGGGAAGTTTGGTCATATGATATTCATATAATCATATCAGAAAAAAGGACCAAGTAGGGATTTTCTCTCTATATGCATATAACAAAGCCAGATATAGAATAGATGGCCAACGAAGACACTCAGGAACATGAATAACATCAAAGTATAGAGCAAATTTAAAAGGAAGGGAAATATTCTCGACCCCCTATTTTAGAAACCCCTCAACCACAAGAGAAAATATTGAAAATAACTCATGCAAAAAGTTTCCATATAGTTTCTAAAGCAATGGAAGATCGTCAATCTAGAAAAGGACATAGAACAAGGGAAAAAGATGAAGCATAAATATCAGTTCAGATTACATAGGAAGCTACATCAAGCGAGCCTACTTTCATTTGGGAATTTTTTCCATCTGCATCTACAAGCCAATATAACCAAGTGGGAACGTCACCTTGAGCTCTAGGGAGGCGAAAATATATATTTTCAATTCTTGAAATTAAGAATAAAAACATGAAAAGCAAGCATAATTATTATTCACGACTTTGGGCTCAAAGATAAAGTTCATATCAAACAAGTATATTATCATCCTTAGGCTATGAGTAAGGGAACTTGAATATGGTTATCCTCAAGCCAAAAAAACATAAATTTTAAAATCAACAAAAGATTGCAAATGGACTTGCATATATAGACAAGTGAAATTATTTTCAAAAATATCACACACACTACATTAAATGCATGCAAAGTGGGAAACATGGTCTCAAAATTCGCAAATCAACTCGAGCAAGAGAAAATTTCCATGAGAACTATGCAAATGTAGATAGATGAACTAAAGAAATGGATTATTAAGTTACGAGTAGACCCAAGAGGTGCATCCTCAACTACAAGCTTTGATCAAATCTAAAGACATGGATATTCAAACATTTAAGAAGACATTAAAAATACCTAATTTAGACCATGTCCAAACACTAGAGCTGTAGGTTGAGTAGTAGGAAAAGGAACAATGATTAGCAATAATGATTGGAATGAACAAAATGATGGAAAATAATGAAAAGCAAATTAAAATATTAGAAAATGAAAGAGTTAAACATGTTCTTTCAATGTCTTCATCAACACAAATAGCTTCTATGGATCCATCTTAGAATTTAGTTGAAACTATGCCATATTTAAGCTTGATAGAAGTAAAGATTGAGAATCCAAAAAGAATAATTTCAATGAAAAATGAAGAAATTAATATGTTAAGGGAACAACAACGTAAACTTTGAAACGGGAACTGATATTGTTACCCGTTGCGTAGAGATAGCAAAAAAGTGACCCGACTTTGAAAAGGGGGATGCAGAACACACATATCTTTTTTACAGCATAGTTTTTGGCACTTTAAATTTCTTTATCTACATTACATTTTAGAATGTTAGTAGTATGCATGCTGATTTTAAAAAGTGGTGATTCGGCCCTTTTTTTTAAAAGACCTATTTTTTTTACTTTAAATTTTC
>APFE030148014.1:82862-162077 GCA_000404065.3 Pinus taeda
AATGTTGGAAATTAACCTTAAAAAAATAATCCATCGTTCCATTATTAGCACTTTTTATTTTCAGGTTGTCTTTTGCACAATTTTTGCACAAAAAAATGGTTCTCACTGCCATTTTTAAAACATGTTCAAAAATGACCTTAAAAAAAAAACATCATTCTAATATACACACTTTTCGTTTTTAACACTATTTTTCATGTTTTTTCCACTTTTCGTTTTTAGCACTGTTTTTCATGTTTTTTCCGGGTTTTTTTAGCAAAGTTTTTGTTTTGAGTTTATAGTTCTCGTTTCAAAGTTTACATTATTGAACATATATCAAAAAGAAATACAACCATTCAAGAAAATAATAATTTCAGTGAACAATGAAGAAATTAATATTTTAAGGGAACATGTAATAGAAAAAAATGTAACTATTCAAGTTAACCAATATTTAAAATAAAATTTCCAAAATAGGATAAAATGAAGAAACAGTTAATAAGCACTAATTCTTAACTAAGGCAAAACACATTTGGTGGGAAAAAGTTGTCACTGAACTCACAAGAATGTGGAATTCATTCAAATTAATAGGTGATGAATTAAAATTGGTATATAATACATAATAAAGTATTCAACAAATTCAAAATGATTTTGGTAACAAACCAGAAATAGCCAACAAAATTGGCAAATTTCTTAATTAATTCCAAGACCTAGCACTAATTACATGTATTGGGAAACCAAGACAAGACCTGAATTATATGAAAACCAACAAGGTTTTAACTAAAAGGGCTCTAGTCTCCTAGGCTTAGGACAAATAAATAATGCTAAAAAAGAATGATTATGTGTTTATGAATAAATTTAATAATCTGATAGCGATGGGTTTTCCATATTGTTGGTATCAAATGAATATCTAATATCATTAGATACTTACATAAAATTACTATTATCATTAGATGCTTACATAAAATTATTATATCTAATATCATTAGATACTTACATAAAATTACTATTATCATTAGATGCTTGCATAAAATTATTATTGATAGAAAGAATTAAGGTGGAAAAGTTTTCGAATATGTGTGGAATATTGAAAGAGCACAAGATAGTTGACAAGTTAATTGATGATTTTTATCTTTTCTAATAAGTAATTTTTTTATTTTAAGTTGCTCCCACCTATTAGAAACATATCGAGTTAGATATCACCTAGAAACACATCGAGTTAGATATCACCTATAGAAAGATGACAACTTTTAATTATCTAGTTGGAGAAAATTGGAATAAGATAGCCATGGAAGCTTATCAAACAAAACACACTTAATCAAGTCTAGATGGCAGGCAAACAACCGGAGTTGTTCAAAAATTATACTTAATTTGTAACTCAACTCCTAAAAAGTTTGGGTTGCAACTAATTTTTATTGTACTCATTTTTTATAAAATATAGTAAAGAACTTGAGGGCTATTTTTTTAGCGGAAAAAGGGAAAGAAATTTTATATTAAGTGGACGGACAATAGTTTATTGTAATCAATCTAAATATATTTTATTTCTAGCAAATCTCAATCTGTTCCCTTAGTATGTGTAAAACTAATCCTCTAATAAATCAAAGTCTTTCTCCTCTAATTGTTAGTCTGAGTGGTATGAATTGATTTTGTAAAGTGAGAGTATCATTGTTTATTATATATAGTGTTTGCAACAATTTCATAAGCTAAAATATTTATTTGAGATACAATTTTTATTCAACATACCATCTTTCTTGTGGCATTGTAGGAAATACAATTCATATGATTATATTTAACTAAATTTTTTGATTGCTTAAATTTTCAACGCACCTTCCTCACAAAAATATTTAGATATTAGTTCAACGTTTGAAAGCTTTCCTATTTATATTTCTTGGTCTTCATCCATCATTATTTCATACAAATATAGTTGTAGGTTTTGGTTGGAAAATAACCTAGTGATTGATCATTGAGAACTTATTGTCCTACTACAAGATATGAAGTTCATCCAGATCAATTGTTTTAAAATAGTTTAGTGCCTTGGAATAGTTTCCTAGCCAAAAAACATCTCAAGGAACAACCAGAAGCAATAAATATCTTTACTGATTAATGAAATAAGTACAATTTATCTCCCGAAGACATTAAAAGGAGTTATTGTGGCGGTGAACCCTTGGCTCTCCTAAAGGAGGGTCGCCCTTTCCCTCTCTTATAGGTGTAGTCTCTCCTCAATAAGCCTCTTGAACACTCTTTAAAGATCAAAAAGAAATGCAAATTGAAGGGCAATTTTTTGGCAACATGAATTTGCTATGAAATTCTCTCTTTTAATTGATCCCATGGCCTATCTTTAGATATCCCATGTGAGTGGATATCTCCACCCACCTCCTTCAATGGTCGTGGGGGTTGTTTGTGGGCTTCCCATGCTTGAGGGTGTACATGGGGAGTCCTTTGGGGCCTCTTGCACTCCCCCAAGTGTGAATAAATTGGGAAAAGATGATTGCACTTGGTACTGACACCCTATCACACAATTTTTCATGATTCATAATGACATTGATCCTTGGAATGTCGTTTTCTATGGATCCACACAACTATCGAAGAATTAGTTGTGTTGACTCATGCAAATTCACAAAAATAGCTTTGCACTGATCAATAAAAGTATGATCAATGACACATAACCATCAACTTATGAGAAATTGATTATTGACTTTAGGAACCTTTGCTTTTGATGAATTTTTGACATATTTTATCCCTAACTAAAAATGAATAAAAAGTCTTCATCCAAAATAGATATTATATTTGGCTTAATTAGACTCACATAAATCTCTTATAGTTGTATGTAAACTCTTTGAACTAACTACCATTGAAATCTCCTACATAAGGTATAAAAATAAAAACCACTCTTTCAACCCACAACTTTTCCATTTTTTAATTCAAAAACCTAGAACCCAACAATAGTTTTTAATGTAAAATCCACATAGATTTAGCATGAGATTTGGAACACGTGCCTTTAGAAATGTTGTCATGTATCTTTCCATTTTTGTTGAAGATGTTGTGCTTGTAAATCCCCTCCTCTTCCTCAATCAAGTATTCAACGTATCAATTCTCATTGTTATTGTTAATGGTGTGTGAGTAATCAAGTGCCCCTTTAATGCATGACACTAAAAGCCACCAAAAAAGGATGAATAGAATCCTAACAATAGTCCTGAGGATTAAAACCTTTGTAATCACTTCAACCAAAATAGTGGTTCCCTTATCATAGATATTTGGATAAACATAAATTACCTTTGTATTCGTAGAACATTCTATTGTCTTTGAGTTGTTCAATTTTTTTCAAATCAAACATCATTCTTTCCTAATTTCATGATATAGATACATGGAAAATTTGCATTCACCTCATCAATTTTATTTAGTTATACATGTTACGTGAAATATATTCTTATGAAACATTAGGTGACACGATATAAGAGTCATTGTTACAAAATATTGTCCAACTAATAAATTAATACATTTAGCAATTCACAATTTTTTCAAACAAAACTCACTAACAATGATCTCCTTTATTCCATTGCAATTAAAATAATTTTAGCAATAGTTGCAAGACATACCACTATCAATTAGGTTTAGCATAGATGGTTGAAAGGAATGATTGCTATCCTCCCCACCCACATTTAGTTTTTTGTAAGTGACATCTTGAGTTTTTAATGAGTATATTATTCTAATGGCGTAGAGCTCTCTATTGCAACTCCTCAAACTTTTAACAAATTTGATTTAGCCTGGGTATCATTCTCGAAATGAGGGGAAATTCCTAGCAAGTTTCCTGGGAATATGTATTCCTATAGTTGTATCACTTACTGTTGTAATCAAAATATTTTGCACCAATCTATCCCTGTGGGATTTTTATTTAGAAAAAATAATAAGAGTTCATTCACGAGTGCAATGGAGATTGTAAGGAAGGCTAGTTTTATTTGTTTTTGAAGGTCCTTGGATGTCGCCATCACCGAAGGCCATGTCACTACAATTCGCAAAGGAGGTCACAAGCTAGTGGTTTCCAAATGCTTCTCCCCCATGTCGGCGGCTACAGTTGGACTCGTTGCTTGAGGTATGAATTGCATTCAACCACATTCTATTAAGCAACCTTATGATAGAGCTATGGCTTTGCCATCTTATCTCTCTTTCATTAGGGCTCTAGTCTTGCCAAGATTCACGAGTCACTTTTGTTTGGGCATTATGCGTGCCGATAGCATGCCACATCAAAGGCTATGATTGGGGTCATCAAAATGGATGGCAAGGGAATGGTAGAAAGTGTACACTTGACAATTCAGGGTGTCCCTCTTAGTTGAACTTCAAATTGGTGTTGGTACATGTGAAGAATTCAAGGAGTAATGAACACTTATGTGGGAAGTTTCCCTGCAAAGTGTTCGTCAAAATGTTTGTCCGAGCTCTTCATGAGTGGTGTGAGATCACTTGCAATTTGTTTGACATAATTTCCCAGCCAAGCTTAGTTCCCGGGATGGATCCTTTGTCTCTAGATCCTCAATCCATCTAGTTGAAAACTAAGTTTGGGGATTTTGACTTCCAAAAATTCTCAATTTTTGTTAAAACCTTGTCAAGTATCTTTGCCTCATGGTGAGCGAAGGGGAAGTTGTATCATCACTTGCAGCCAGTATTCAAAAGCTGGCAGGTATACCTACGGGGGTGATGATATTCCTTTTTGAGGGGAGGCAATTAAATTCGATAAATGAACTTTGGGCTTATGGCATCAAGAAGGATGCCTCTATCTCCCTTATTGCATGACTGAGAGGAGGTGATGGAGAAAATGGGGCATCTTCAACCTCAAAACCCTTGTCATTTAAAGATGCCCTTAAACCAGGTTCCAACTCCCAACCCTCAAAGGCTCTTTCAGACCATGCTTTTGTGGTGGAACATTTAATGGTCACTCCAAGGCTTCAAATGAATGAGTTATTTACTAAGATTACCATAATTGATTATCAACATGCACAATTATTTGTCAATTCAACGAGATCCAGTGCAGACCCCTGTGGACCCACCTCCTCCCTTAGTAGAGGAAAATCCCCTAACAAAGGAGAATGAAAGAGTATTGGCAATAATTGTGTTTGCAACCAATTGGAAAGAAACATTCCCACAGGTTTGACCATTCATACAATGATAAAGATATCCCATGCTCTTTAGATCGATGGCGATGGAGCTTTCTCTAAAAAATAAGGATATGGCCTTACCCTCAGTTGTAATTGATAACTTTGTAGGCTAGGTAGATGTACATAGGAAAAATGGGAAAAAGAAAAACCCCTAAAAATATTTGGGTGTGACACCAAAAATGCTCTTTGAAGTTTTTGACTTCCTCATGTAACTTGCTTTTTGATATAATAGTATTTAATTTACAAAAAAAAACAAGATAATAAGAGTTTGTTTTAAATTTGTTATTTAGTTATATTACTATATTTCCATTCCATGCTTCCAAATCTTTAGTTTATCTCCAAGACCTTTAGTAGAATCCATTCCAAAAGATCTAAGGACTTTATTGTTATTCTAGTAATTTCCGTTAAGTTCAATGTGCCTTTTTGAGATGTTTCTTTTGCCTAATTCCATTTTTTTTTTCACCCATAGTAATCAAATTTTCAGCCACCTTTGTACACCGAGAGTAGGGAGGTGCTCTACAATTCAGTATGGGGGAGATGTTATCATGTAACGTGTTGTGTTACGTGACAATGAGTAGATTTGTGTGTGTGTGGGTGGCGAGGGAGCAACATCCAAAAAATTAAACCAACATAGATCTATATTAATCCTAGAGTTATCAAGCACTCTGAGGGATCTAATTTCTTCATATGTAATTAATTATTTTTTAATATGAAAAATTAATACATAACATGGAATTAAATGATAAAAGAATTACACCTTCAAAATTTTGATCATACTCAATGCTTGTTAGATTCAAGTTTAAGATAGATATATGTTAGTTTACAATCCAAGGCTTTCTCCTCTAAAGTATCACTCTTCTATAGAAAGAAAACATGTTTTCATCCTTTGTTCATGAGCACCAATGAAGTGCTATTTTTTTACATCATTATCTCCCTTCCTTAAGCATCTCATTGCTTAGCAACTGCATAATCAAATTTTTAATTGGCATAGATAAGGTGAAAAGCTTATACCCATAAAAGTTATGAAATTTTGGTTATAAAATCAATAAAACACTAATTTGCATGAAAATTTTGAAAGATACA
Source organism: Pinus taeda (assembly GCA_000404065.3). Taxonomy (NCBI): domain Eukaryota; kingdom Viridiplantae; phylum Streptophyta; class Pinopsida; order Pinales; family Pinaceae; genus Pinus; species Pinus taeda. The sequence goes on from APFE030148014.1 coordinate 89,066, forward strand.
ATGTTTCTTATAATAATCTATTATAACCCCAAAAAAAAAATGAGTATAAAGATGAAATAAAAGTGATTTTGCAATCAATTCAACATGCAAGTTTATTCTATTTAACAATGAACCCTATAAATCATTCAGTTGGCAAGAGTGGGAGGAGGGGTTATCTTTCGCCTTGATGATCAAAGAGAGATACAATATGCATGGCCTTGAGTTTCACGACCAACAATTAAACAAAATATCTGGCTCACTGGTAGGGGCTAGAAATAACCATTACAAAAAATTTCCAATATTAATGGTGTTTGGAGATTCCATCATATTCATCCAATAAATGAACAAAAATAAACAAAAATGCAGCCTCCTTAGCCTCCCTATATTGCAAAGAATTTCATTACAGTTTTACCATATTAAACGACAATGGAACACAACCACAGATATCTTGGCTAACAAAGGTGCAAACCTAAACCAGGGTATGATGGATCAAGATATTAGTTCAATCAAAATTTAATATGTTACCATGATAAGGGACATCACTTTCCAGGCAAGCCATGATGCATATAAACAATTACACGACGGTAGGAGAATTCACCGGAATATTTTGTGGCATCAAATGCATCCTCATTTAGCGGCGCCATATCCAGAGCAACCTGAATGGCAGTCCATCAATATCGATGATCGTGAATTGAAAATTCCACTTTAAAATAACACCTATCCTTCGCACGTACACAACACCGTAATCCGAGACATCTGGAGGATCAACAATATTTATAAAGATTGAAAAAGGAGTTTGAAGGGCGTCAACTTAATAGACTCGCTTGGGATGGCATGCATGCACTGTGGAGTTTTAATGGAGGAAACACAGAGAGATACCAAGGCAATAGTCGATGAGGAATGTTTGGACGGCTCCATGAATGCGGCGGGACATGTTTTAATTACTATTGAATGGTCGCCTCAACAAAGGAGAGTTGGAATACAAGGTTGGTTAATTTATAAAACTTCCACAACATTGTTACAATTGCATAGTCCAGGGGGAGCTAGGGGAAAGCAAGGAATACCGGTTGTGATTGCATAGCTCAGGATAGGCAGGACAGTGGAGAGATATGCAGACTCTTCTAGTCAGGGAGCAAGAGAAAATGAATTGACAACTGGATTACTTAACATAGCAATTGAGTACATCCTAACCCTGCTCAATAGACGAAGTGAAATGGAGGCAAAGGAGAAGCAGGCGTAGTTGCCTTTACTGCATCAAAATGCAAGATGTTGCAAAGGAAATTTGAAAAGCATTAGGCAATTCTGGAAGCGGAGGTGGCAATATTGAATCTAAGGTTGAAATGGTTGGAGCCGGATACCAAGAAAGGAGCAATGGATCCTTCTGCGGGCATAGAATACACCAGGAACACAAAGTGGCAGGCCGCACTCGTTCAGGAACAGCAGTGGCAGAGAGAAGCAGCTGTATTGGCAAAGAATAATTCTGAAGTTGGGCTGTCCAAGGTAAGCTATATTTTGTCTTTGTGTTTTTTGGAAACCACTTAGAAGACATCAGTATAGATACATAGAAAATAGAAAGCACAAAAGGAGAAAAGATAAGTACTGGAAATGTAAGTGCTATGAAGTAGATGAAACAGTCGAATATGTAAAGGCACTGGCCTTGTAATCAGATCAAGTTTATAATATAATTTTTTACTTGTTTCATTTAGAAAAAAAACGATGAACCATATAAATCAAACACCATTGCAAACTTTGCCCAAAGATTTTGTAAGGTATCACAAACAGCAGACTCTATGAGTATAATATTACGTAAATATATCTTTATTATTATCGTAGAACAAGACATGGATCTGCGCTAAATGCAACTGTCTAATTACTCTTGGATTTCCAGGCAATTAGAAGAAACTTAAGGACTACAAGATGGATGTATAGAAAAACAATGATGTCAAGCTTATGATAATGATCTATGATTTATATATTTAACTTTTTGTTGTATAGATCCTATAGGTTTAAAGAGCACCCAACGCACAGAAATAAACCACATTCTGCATATGCTAACTTAAAGAACGCAATATGTGTTAACTAATTGGTTGATTGGCTGAAGTAACATCACCAGTAATCTTTACAAGAACACAATCCATCCTTAAAGTGGTGGAAACGGTTTGCATCTCTCACAATAATTTCTCGCCCAGCAATCTTGGAGATGAACTTAGTGGCGTTGTGGCAATCATTACATACACGAAGGTTCTTCATGATATGGATGGAGGTGCTTGGGATTGAATTGATGATCCCAAAAGTAATCGCTAGCTTCTCACTATGACTGCAGAGAATATTTTCCTTCACCTCCTCCTCCACATCGTGCAGCACGAGTTTTGTGTTAGGCACATATCCTGCTTCTTTCATTTGCAAATACAAGGTTTTTAAGCCTGCATAAATTTTTTCAGATTCAGGATGTAATTTGTCTCCCGCAAGAAATGTGTGAACCTCTCTATTTACCTCAATAAAACTCATTCCTGGCTGCTTCTTCACTTCCCTCTCTTTCATTATTGCCCTCAACTTCGCTACATCCTCCCATCTGCATGCCTCAGCATAGATATTTGACAACAATACATAATATCCAGCATTATTTGGTTCTAATTCGAAAAGGTGTTTTGCTGCTTGTTCTCCAAGCTCAACATTGCAGTGAATTCTGCAGGCCCCGAGCAAGGCTCCCCACACATCAGCATTGGGCTCCAACGGCATCTTTTTGATAGTATCATGTGCTTCATCCACATGCCCTGCACGCCCAAGGAGATCAACCAAGCATGCATAATGCTCCAGCTTAGGTGCAAGGCCATAATCTGACTTCATGCACTCAAGGTATTTCCTGCCCTCATCTACTAACCCTGCATGAGAGCAGGCAGTCAAAACACCAATGAAGGTGATATGATCAGGTTTTGTACCTGTCTGTTGCATTTGGGTAAAAAGATCAAGAGCATCCTCACCATGTCCATGCATTCCATATGCCAAAATCATTGCATTCCATGAGACCACATCTCTACTTGACATCTTGTCAAACGCTTTTCGAGCAATGACTATATGTCCACATTTGGCATACATGTCTACGATTGCAGTGCCCACAACAACATCAGATTCAAATCCACTTCTTATTACGCAGCCATGGATCTGCTTACCTTGTTCTAGAGCCAATAAATTGGCACACACGGGTAGAATACTAATCATGGTGATTGAATCAGGCTTTATGTTATGGACATGCATTTGATTGAAGAATGCCAAGGCTTCATGGGGATAGCCATTCTGGGAATAGCCAGCAATTATCACATTCCATGATTCAATGTTTCGTTTAGGCAATCTTTCAAACAATTTGTGGGCAATGTTAACATTCCCACATTTAGCATACATGTCAACAAGCGCATTTCCCACAACAACATCAGATTCAATTCCATTTCTTATTACATGACCGTGGATCTGCTTACCTTGTTTCAGAGCCAACAAAAAGGCACATGCAGGTAGAATACTTGCTATGGTTACTGAATTGGGTTTTACATCATGGACTTGCATTTTATTGAAGAATGCCAAGGATTCACGGGGATAGCCATTCTGGTAATAACGAGCAATCATTGCATTCCATGATACAACATCTCGTTTAGGCATTCTTTCAAACAACTTATGAGAAATGTTAACATTCCCACATTTGGCATACATGTCTATAAGCCCAGTGCTCACAACAATATCAGATTCAAACCCATTTCTTATTGCATAACCGTGGATCTGCTTACCTTGTTCCAGAGCCAATAAATTGACACAAGCAGGAAGAACATTTACCATGGTAATTGAGTTGGGTTTTATCCCTTGGACTTGCATTTCTCTGAACAATGCCAAGGCTTCATAAGAAGCATTGTTATGGGAATATCCAGCAATAATTGCATTCCATGGAACAACACTTCGTTCATGTATTCTTACAAACAATTTGTAAGCAACATCAACAGTACCACATTTAGCATACATGTCTACAAGCGTTGTGCCCACAATAACATCAGATTCAAATCCACTCTTTATTACATGAGCATGAATCTGCTTACCTTGCTCCAGTGCCAAAGAATGCGTACATGCAGACAGAACACTAATCATCGTGACTGAATTGGGCTTTATTCCCTGGGCTTGCATTTCATTGAAGCATGCCAATGCTTGACGAGGATGGCCATTCTGCGAATAACCAGAAATGATTGCGTTCCATGACACGGCATCTCGTTCGCAAATTCCGTCAAATACTTGGCGTGCATTCTCTAAACTCCCGCATTTAACATACATTGAGGAGAGCGCAGTGCCCACAAAAACATCGGTTTCAAATCCCCTTGCGATGATATCTTGGTGAATCTTTCTGCCCGCTTGCAGATCTGATAGGCTACGGCATGCACTGATTACAGAAACAAATACCGATTTGTCAGGCTCTATGCCTGCGCGTTGCATCTGAGAATACAACCTCAGCGCTTCGTTGCCGGAGCCCTTCTTTACACAATCTCTGATCATTTCGTTCCATGGGAGAACCTCGCTTGGTTTCTGTACATCCGTTTGTGTGCATTGGTTTTGGTTCGCATCTGCTGAAACTTGTCTTTTCTTCTTAATTATATTACTCTGTCGCCGTTTAACTGGTGTTGGTGCAACTGTGGAGGTGGGAATACATCCATAACCATACAAATAAAAATACAGCTGATTGAAATGCAGATTCGTGTGACTGTTGCATTTATGAAGGCAAGTTTCATTTGCAGATGGAGAAATGGACGAAGAAGATGGGGTAAACTGTAAGAGAATCATCCTGCAAGGCAAGAGAAGACCACCATTGTTCAAATTCATTTCTCTATACAAAAATTTACCTCCACTTCATCTGTTCGGCATCGGCCGTTTAATTTTACTGTATGTTCACAAGATAATGTTTCTGTGAGGCAAAATGGCACTGCTTCTGTGGGACATTGTTGTCCCTTCATCCGATACATTTCCACGACATCTCTCTGAATTGAAAATCAAACCTTCGATTTTCATATTCTTATGTATAATTACAAAACCTTATCTTTCAAAAAGAGAGTGAAACTCCTTTAATTATAATTAAAAAATAATGATTTTATTAAATTTTCAATTTTCAATCAACTTAAAACGAAAGAGCAAAAACAACCGTCAATTATTTCACATCTGTATTATGAGAAGAGGAGGTAATTTTTTATTTACCATATTTTCACTTTGTTATAAAACCCTTGTAACTCTTAGTGAATCATACGACTATAAAATTATGCTGAATCAGCCTGGTTTGTTATATTATATTGTTTCTTATCATGGTAATTATTTATGTACGCCTGGTTTGTTATATTATATTGTTTCTTATCATGGTAATTATTTATGTATTTTGTTGATGTTTATATTTATATTTAATTATGTATAGATTTATTTTAATCTTGTATCAATTAAGGGAATACATGTTTCAAGATGCAAAAAAATGAATGAGAATTTTGAGAAAAGATTTGCACCCGGAGAAATTGGATTTCTCTAATAACTTATTTGTTTTTTTTTTTTAATCTTGTTTTTTTTATTTGATTTTCTACCTAAATAAGTTTAAATTATTTTGAATGAACACAATAATTAGTCACAACAAAAATAAAACTAGAAAATTATTTTGGAGTTTGAGGGTCATAGGGTGGGAAAGATAAGATCATTACCTAGGCTATGGGGTCACAATGAAGTTTAGAATGGATCATTGAAAGCCCATTATAGAAAGGTCTTGCAATTATGATAAGTGTTACCCATGAATCACTTAGGGAGAAGGGTAGGGATATTGAAATCAAGGTGCGGGGTGGTCTTACTTAGGATCACACCCAAATGCAAATGGGTGAACTTAGAGGATGGGAGATATAAGAGGGCCAAGCTAGAAACATCAAGCCTCAATGTGAAATCTACTTACCTCTGATGGTCAGTGGAGAACCAACTAAAGACTACAACCTGGAGTGTCCTTCCCATCGCGCTAGATTTCATTTTTGGTCCACAACTACAACTCTATCATCAATAGAAACATGAGAAACATTTCCTTCATAACCCTTGTAAAAAATAACAATAACCATCCAAACTCAAATAATGCACTCAATATGCATCAAAGAATCTCTTCATTATTTTTCTACTTTTGCGTATGAGAAGGTACCTTCCTTGTTATGAACCTTACACCTTAAAATTGATAAGTAAACAATAATTATAGTCTACTTTGAAGGGGAAACCATTTTTTACAATGAATAGAATGTACAAGATAATAATCCTAAGGCTAGGTCTCCTTAGTATATATACAAGAAACAAAAGGTACAATTATAATAAAATGGGACCATGAAACGTTCTATCCTAGATAACAACATAACAATAGAAATTTAATCACTTAATGACTTAATAAGGGGTTTTAGAGCTTAACATGCCCCACCCCTTAAAAAATTGTTGTTCTCGACACCTAACTATTTGTGAGTGTTTCTACATGGAAAAATCATCTTCCCACATTGTCTTTCCATTTGATGAGGTAATTAGTAATTGCTCGATTCCTTAGCTCCTTCATCCTTATTTCCAAGACTATTCCTAGTTCTAGTATGATTTTCCGATCTTCATTAATTTTTGGCAAAATAGTTTGGATTGGGATTTTGTTAGTTATTACCTTTAAGAAATAAACATGGAAGAATATACGTACATGTGAAGGTGGATGTAGAGTCCAATTTCTAATCCATACTTCCAATCCTTTGCAGCACCTTTTAAGAGCCATAATACCTTCATGTTAATTTATTGTACTCATTTTGCTGCTTGAGGGGCATAGATATCCTTCTAAACATTTATTCACAATCTCAGTTTTCCCATCAAATTGAGGATGGTAAGATGAATAATGATCCAAATGAGAACCCAAAAAAGTAAATAATTTAGTCCAAAAATTTTGAGTGAAAATAAGATCTTTGTCACTTATAATAATCTTTATTTTTCCATCTACCTTTTGAATTATTTCCATGAATGGTTCTGCCATTATAATTGTTTTAAAAGGATGAGAAAGAAAGAAAAAAATGGCATACTTTGTCATTCGATCTATCACTACTATATTAAAAGTATTTCCTTTTGATTTGGGTAAATTAAAGTAAATTCCATTGAAACTTCTTCCCTGCAATGGCTTCGTGTGGCTAATGGTTTAAGGAGCCCTAGCATATCGATTATCTCTCCCCTATTTTGTTGTCATACCACACATTAAGCCATGAATTTTTGCACGTTTTCTTTAAGACCTTCCCGAAATAAAACTTTCTCGATCCTATGGTATATCTTCAATAACCTTGAACATCCTCCTACAAGAGAAGTTTGTATTTCCAAATGGACCTTCTATTTGAGTTTAGAATTCTTGTATAACTATAAGTGATCTCGATACCACAAGAAGCCATTTTTCCACATATTTTTTTCTACTGCGTTGGGTCCTCCTATAGTTTTAAAATAATATTGCATACCTTCTCATCTTGCTTCCATTCTATCATTTCTTCTTCAACCAAGATGGATTTTATAATGGAAATAACACATAGTAAACCCTTTATGTCTTCTTCTTTCCTTAAGAGTGCATCTACCACAACATTTTGTTTTCCCTTTTTGTAGATAATTTCAAATTCATAATCTAACACCTTTGTAACCCATTTTTGTTGCTCTTCTAAATGTATATTTGTTTTCCAAGAAGTACTTCAAACTATCATGATATGTTTTTACATTGAAGTGTCTTCTTATTATGTTTAGATGTCATTTCTTAATTGCATTAGTATGGCCAACATTTATTTTTCATAAATGGTATTGAGTAAGTTTTTTCCCTTAAGTTCATCACTTTTAAATGTAAGGTGCCTTTCTTCTTGCACCAAAATTGTGCCAATGCCACGGCTTGGGGTATACACTCCACAATGAAGGCTTTTTTGAATTCAAGTGTCACTAAGACAAGAGTTGTACACATATCCTCTTTAAGTTTTTCAAAATCTTTGGTTGCTTCTTTAATTTTGTTAGAGGTGTTGCTATTTGACCACAATTCTTGATAAAATTGTAATAGTATCATGTAAAATCTAATAATCCAATGAGATTCTTCAAGGTCTTAGGGATTGACCATCCCCTCATAGCTTTGATTTTGTTAGGATACACTTTGACACACACATGGGATACAATATGACCTAAATATTACACTTCTTGAACTCAAAGGAACAATTGGAAGACTTTGCATATGGTTATTGCTCTCCCAATAGTGTTAAGATCCTATCAACATGTTATACACACACTTCCCAAGATTTTCTGTAGATTAATATGCCATCAAAAAATACTAAAACAATTTTTCTAAGGAAAGGTTTGAAAATAGAATTCACCAAGCTTTGAGATGTTGAAGGTGCATTTGTAAGTCCAAATGGCATAACCAAAATCTCATAATAACCTTCATGTGTTTTAAAGGTTGTTTTGGGAATGTCTTCTTGGCTCATTTTGATTTTGATAATATCCATAATGGAGATCCAGCATGGTAAAGAAAATTTCTCCTTGTAATTCATCTAATAATTCATCAAAGGGTTTTCATTTTGTTGAATTGTCTATAATGTGGACACATACACCCTGAACCATCCTTTTTTATAACCATCACTAAGTGAAGAGAAAGCACTCTAGGTAGATTGAATGATGACTGCCTCAAACATTTATTGAATCGTACGCTCAATTGTAGTCTTCTCTACATATGGATACCTATAAGGACTAATGTTATGTGGTACATTTCCAAGTTGCAAATGAATAACATGGCCATTATTTCAAGCAGGTGGAAGACCCATAGACATCTCTCCAAATGCCTTGATATGATTATTAATAACTTTTTGGAGATCCAGTAGAGTAGAGGATATAGATGTTTAAACATTTAATGAACACAATTGTGCAATTACACCTTGGTGATCCTTTTTTAGAAATTTTCTCATGGTATTAAAGTTTATCAGCTTCATATGTTTCCCTTTAATTCCTCTAAGCTCAAATTCCTTTGCTTTTGAGGAAAATCTATGAAAAGATCTTGAAAATTAAGGGCAGGTGTTTCCAATTATTTTAACCATTAGATCCTAATACAACACCAACACCACACATTTGGATTGAAATCATGGAACTATCCAACAAATAATCCCCCATATTCACCTTAATACTATGGCACTTCCTTGGAAAATTTATGGTACCTCCATCTATAATCATTACTTGAACTTTTGGTGCTAGATATACAAAGCAATTTAGAAGTTTTTCCAATTTGTAACTGACGAAGTTATGGGTATTACCTGAATTAATCACTCTTATTACATTTTTATTTTTGATATATCCTTCTGTATTGAGGGTTTTATTAGTATATATGCCATCCAATGCATAACAAGATATTGTTGGAGTAGTCTCTTCTAGCTTTGGATCTTGTGGCAATTCTACTTCTTTATATTCATTATCTTCACAGTCTATGTAGAATAATTCATTCTCACTACATTTTCGCTCGTTATTATACTTGTCATCACAATTGAGACATAGTCCATTTTCTCTTCTTTCATTCATTTGTTGAGGTGTCAACCCTGTTGTTCAAAGAGGAAACAAAATTTTATTTATAGTTATTAATGACCAATTTTCTAGTGGTAATATTTTTACTTTCAACTTTCCTTGCTAGACTGAAAGAATGTTGTAGAGATTTAGGTTAAAAAAAACATGCCTCGTGTTGGATATTTTTCTTCAAAGTTCCCATAAATAGGTATAACAAATTATCCTTTAAACGTTCTTTACCCTGAGACTCAATTTTTGGAATTGTTGAATGTGCTCTATAATTAAACCTTTATTGTCAAGGATTTACCAATTGACTAAAGAATGTATTATCCTTAATATCCCCATAATGTGTTACTAATTCCTTTGTAAAAATGGACCAAGATATAATAGTATCTTTTTTCCTTTCACAAAGCCATTGATGTCATAAATGTTGATATTTTTCTAAAAGCGTGGTTGCAATATTTACTTTTTGTAATGTTTCCACTTTGTGTAGATCAAATTATTGCTCCATCTAGAATATCCATGGTATAGGATTATTACCATCAGACTTCATCATATCAATCTTTAGAATGTAGTAGTTCCTTATTGTTGACTTGAAGCTTTAATGATGGGGATCTTGGAGTGAAAAATCATGATTACCATTATGTGATTCAATGTTTATGCTCTCCAATTGTGATAAAGTTCTCCCCATATGTGATTGAGTTCTACCACAATTGTTTTCCTTATTTTCATGATTTCCTTGGATCTCAATATCCCTTTCAGAAAGCCTCTCCAAGAGAAGCGTTTGCATAGTATCCATGGATTTTAGGAAGCGTCTTTAGGAGAAGCTTTTCCATGGTATTCATGGGTGCAACTCAAGTTTTTTTTATTATGTGAGTCTACCCTCTATTTTGGATAGGTGATCTATGGTATTTTTTATTAGCCTTGATTATCCAAATGTCCAAGTCTCATGCTTTGGATTTGATAGATCCTTTTGATCCCACTTCCTCTATTCTTAATTTTTCCTTTCCTTTCCCCTTTTTTTGGTTTAAATGTTTCCACTCTAAAATAAAATGGGCTCACAAAAAGATAGGATCCCCTTCCCATATTGGTCTTCTCTTCGTAGGAGTAGGAAATTTATAAATGACCATGTGAGCAACAATGAGTGTATCGATATTGCACATTCCTACAGTTGAGGATTTGCATGGAATGGTTATATCCATCTCCAATCATAATAACATCCAATAACCCTTGTGAGATGCTCATTTCCACAGAAATTATAGCTACAAATGCACTCTTTCATTTTTCCATCTTTAGATCTATTTTGATATAGGTTCGAAACTATCACCTATAATCTTAAGGATTTGTGGCTTCCATAAATCAATGGGAAGAGATGGCTGTAGAATTTCCTGCAAATTCTCTACAAATCTACCTCTGAGATCTATGTAGAAAATCTGACTGTAGATTAACTTGATAATGTAATATACCAAAGCAAAATACTATAATCTACTTCTACTATCAAACTTGTGGAAGCTTAAAGATAGAGCAAGAATCGAGCTGAACACATATAACTAGAAGAAGAAGAATAAATACACATGAAACACAAAAAATACTCAGGGGAAAGCCTCAGCTAAAAACCCCACTATCTGTATTATCATACAAGGTGGAAATACATTAGAATTATACAAAGCCTTAGCTCTTCACAACTGGCCAACTCTAAGTACAATCCTCCTGGATGCTCATAGGCAATCAAAGCTTCTCACTAGCCTTCTACTCTGCCCTCCAAGCTCCTATTTCCTTGTGCAGTTACCTCTGGGATGATCTCCTTCACCCAATGTAACGCTGCTCTCACACACTGCTCTAACACACTGTTAGAACTGTGCAATCCTCAAGGAACCTTCCCTTGACTGCATGGATGAGTTTCCTTTATAGGAAAACACATGCAACTGATAGTAACCTGTCCTTGACATTTAGCTCAACTGGGTTTTTCTCAGAATAGACATGTATGAGTTTCTGATGAGAGAATCTTCAGTTATTTGGAGTACACTGATTGAGTGCATGCATGCATCAACTCACTGATAACTCACAATTAGTTCCTCAAACAGTTTGGAACTAATTTAACTGGACTTAACTCAGTAAACTAAGCTAACTAATTACAACTCAAATATAACTCAATCTTATCTCCTTAATTAATGGATAATCTCCTTAATTTAAGGGATAACTGTTGCATGACTTAAGAAAGACTTCTAACTTGAATTTCTCCAACTAATTAGTCCATAATGAATTAATTAATTAATTCCAAGCAGCTGGTGAGACTAAATTCAAATTTATTTCACAATTTTACTTCAAGGACAAATTAAAATTGGAATATCCTGGATTCTATTTTTATCATTTCTTGTTGCTATTTTCAATAATGTTATCTTAACTTGTAGTGAGTGAATTAAATTGAAACCAACGCACCACTTGAAAATTGATAATATTGTGTTCCCTTAAAACCATGGACCTCCCATAACAATCATAACAATCTTCTGTAGATCCTTAGTAGAGTTGAAGAAAAAAATATTATATTTCATGGTTCCCATATGTATTATAGGCGTACATCCCATGAAGTAGTCTCATGCGCTTTTTACTCACTTTAAAAGGTGTGTTTACAAATATATATAAGAAATAATATTCCAAATAACCACATGATCCACATACAATGACATTGTCTTGTTAGAGGATAAATCATGTCTATATAATATATAAGAATATAACTAATTTGAGGATTGATAAAGAGGAATTGAACTTATGGGTGCTCACAACATTCATCTTAGTCATTGCTTCTTTCATGCACCTTGGATTAATGTTTTTTGATTTGTTTCTCTATCTTTTATGTATAAATGTTAAGGGTTGCGGTGGGAATGGTGGTATTGGTTGGGATCTTTGAAGGACTATGGGATTGTGCAATCTATGGTGGGTTCAATAGTGTGGATAGAGGGTTACTTTATGGGCTTCAAGTTAATTTATTCTAGTTTCTTATAATAGATCCACCCTTGTCTTGATTGAAAATGTTGGTACTTCACAATACTATAATAAACTCTTTTTCAAGCCAATGGAATTGATATCCCATTTAATTTTTCTACTCATTACTAACTAGAGAGAGGAGAGTTTATTAAAAAAATGGAAGAATAGAATGTGTAACATAAGTTAAGGTATTTACTTATTTTTCATGAATTTTCTTTGACCATGTTTTCATTGGCTCACCTAAAATGTGATCCCTTATTACAAACCCTAGCACCTCCATCCTTTCCTTTCCTTTGGCTCCTCCATTTTTTCCATCCTTTTCTTTCCTGGGCTCCTCCATTTTTTAATTAACATTATATGTGTATTAATTATTTCTCTAAAAAAAATCATAAAAACCATAACTATTTCACTATCATTCATAAGATCATCTTGAAATTCCTATAAAATTTAGTTACACAAAAGGTTTAGATATTAATTAAAACCATAATTATTACTCATTAATGATTAATAAAATTGTATTACAAGAGTTGTTGTAATGGTTGAATAACATATATTACATTAACTTAATGTATTTTGGGCATGATAATTAAGATGACTTATAATACAAAACAACTTGTTTGAATAATTAAACGATATTTATTTTATAAATTTTATTTTAAAATATATTTTATAATCAATTTTTTATAAAAAATATAATTCAAACTTATTAAATTTTATGATGTTATAATTTGTTATATATATATATATATATATATGAATAAATATATCGATAAATAAAAAGATCTAAATGTCTCTTAGTCTTAGTAAATTTAGAGAGAGAATTAATATAAACATTCTCTTGGTCTTAACAAATTTAGAGAGAGAATTAATATAAACATTTTTTAAAAGTTTAAGTTCTATTTCATTATATATATTTTTCTATAGATTCAACAATTCATGTGATATACTAAAACATAAGACAATAATTTATTCTACTCTTTATAGCGGAAACCAATAATGATCGATGAAAACAATAATCAGAAATAGGAAGAATATCAATGACACATAACACAATATTTCTTTGGGGAATGCAACTACTCAAAACCCCGACTATTTATATTGCATAAACCAGAAGATCTGAGAAGAAAATACAATGCTTGATCTCACTAGAACAATTCCTGCACAAGTATGATCAATCTCTTTACTCACAAGCCAGCTCAAGCCAACACTTAGCCTATTATATTGCCTTCTAAGCCCCTACTTCCTTGCACAATTCCTAGAGGAATTAGCCTCTAGTTAATGAGGAAAACCTTTTTCCATAACTGCGTAATCCAAACTTAGGTCTTCAACTAATTCCATGCACCATCTGTACAACTCGGAAAATTATACAATTGATAGTACATTGTCCCTACACTTTAGTCTCAATTGGGTCTTCCTCTGAACTGACATGCATGAATTAGTTATGGTATTGGTTGATATACTGGTGCACTAATCCACTACTAGACCTCTACTAGATCCTCCAATAGTTAGAACTAGTTTAATTGACTATAACTCAGTTAGACTAAGTTATCTAATTACAACTCCAAAAAACTCAACCTGGACCCCTAAAATTTAGGGATCACTCTATATGGCTCTATATAGACTTCCAACTCGAATTTCCAACTTAACTAAGTCATCTTAACTTTGTTAACTATTACAAGTCACTATGGGAAAAGAATTACAATTTAATTCAAGGACAAATTAAATTGGAATTTCTAGATGTTATTTTTAACATTTCTTGTTGCTATTTTCAACACTCCCTCTCAACAAGAAAGAAATTCAACTTTGTCCCGATCTTGAACCTTTGAGTGTTCTGCATGCAACACTTCTCTCTAGTGTTGTAGCTACAACAACTCCTGAAACTGAAAAAAACATCCAACCTGAATCAGTGTGATGCATCTGCCACCAAAGTCTCTAACTGTTACTAGCTCTGCCTCTATTAGCTAAAAACTCTGCACCTTTACTAACTTTTCCTATCTGCACTGTGTCAACTCTACTATGTTCTCTTCAGTATCTAATTGTTTCTAGCCTCTGTCACTATGATATCTGATCGCATCAACCACCACTGATCCATCCTACTACTGTGTACTCTAGGCTCTCGTAGAAATGTATGATCTAAGAGACAAAACTTCTCAATGGATCTTGCCCAATTTTTACCCACTTGGGACTATCATTTCACATCGCTCAACCTCTCACCTAGAGGTATGGTTGCATGTGTTCCCTCTACCCACTTGGCATGAAATTCCCCCCTACTGGAGGTCTTTGCTTGATTGGATGCCTCCACTCGATCTCCTCTCTGCTTCTCCAATTATGGATTCTCCACAAATTTCTGAGATTACTTCTTCTCTGCTTGAGTGGATCTCTCCAATCAGTCTCCTCTCTGCTTCTCTAATTGTGGTTGCTCCACAATTTTCTGAGATTGCTTCTGAGGCTTCTTTTGGGGTTGCATGTTGAGAGATAATTCATTCTCCCTCTTAAACACCAAGTTTCTAACCTTTTCCTTGCTCCTCAAGGCTTTGTATGCATCTTGTACCTCAAGAGTATACAAGTTCTTGACTCGTACGCTGATTTTTTTCACTTGTCTTGTGGTGATGTGTCTAATGAAAACCTTTCCCTTACTAAAAATCACATCATAGTCATGGTCTTCCAATATCGGAATGGAAACAAGATTCTTCTTTAGTCCTAGAACATACATCACATCTGTGATTCTCAGAAGGGAGCCAGACTCCCTCTGAAAGGTAATTGTACCAATCTTGGTAGTGTTATACCTCTCGTCATCTCTAAACTCTATGTTCTGCTTGAGGTATTTCTCCTCAAAATCACTAAAGAGATATATGTTCCCCGTCATACGAAACGAGGAATTTTTATCAATATACCACTCGCCTCCCATTACAATTTTGACTATGCATGCAATTAGAGTGAAATGAAGTTCGAAATGTAAAGCTAGAGCTTCACCTACTACTGCTACTGATGGCTCCTTCTTGCTTGCTTTCTTCTGTGGGCAATTCGTGGCATAGTGCCATGCTCGTGATAGTGAAAACATTTAACTTTCGACAAGTCCATCTTCTTGTCGCCTGCCTTGCCTTAGGACTTCTTTCCCTTGGCTTTCTTTGCCTTACTCGCTAAGGCAAAGTCCTCTTCCACTTCTTTGGAAGAGGTCCCATCTCTGGTATTCCATCGAAACTCTTCTTGTACCAAATACGACCACTGTCGTTCCCAATCTGGTAGCTTCTCCCTCCTCATGACAGAGTCCTAATAACTGTGCGAACTCTTGGGAAGTCCTGGAAGAGCTAGGCTCACCATATCATCTTTGGAAATAGTAATATTGACACTTCCAAGCTCATCACGATAATGAGTGAACTTGGTAAAATAATTCAGAATTGAGTTGCCCTTCTCCATCTTAATCTTTCTAAGTTTGTCCTTTAGTGCCAACTTCCTATGGTCACTGCTATTCTGAAATAGGTCAGTCAATTCCTTCCACATTAAGTATGGAGTTTCTTTGCCGTGGAGACTCGAGACAATGTGTTTTTGAGCTCCCTCAAGAATAATTTTCATCGCCCTTGCCACACACTTGCTCCATTCAACTAGATATTTAGCATCTGATGTTGGAGTCTTAGGAATGTCTTAATCAATGAATTCCTTGAGGTTATTGTCTTCTAACACTATTTCCATCATTTCCTTCTAGGCTATGTAATTCGAGCTAGCTTCCAAGGCATACTCAAGTCTCAAACCGTAGAAAGCCATTTTCCGACTTTGAAGTATGAACCACAAATTCGAATTTCACCTGCATAACCAAAGTTGAATTCTCCTCTTCTATACTGTCTTCAGTTCTAATACCATGTAGAATTTTCTATAGATTCAACAGCTCATGTGATATACTCAAACATAAGACAAGAATCTAGTCTACTCTTTACAACATAAACCAATAATGATCGATGAAAACAATAATCAGAAAGAGGTAGAATAGCAATGGCACATAACACAATATTTCTCTGGGGAAAGCAAGTGCTCAAATACTTGACTATCTATATTGCATTAACTAGAATATTCAAGAAGAAAATATAATTCTTGTTCAGACTAGAACAATTGTCGCATAAGTATGATCAATCTCTTTGCTCACAAGCTAGCTCAAGCCAGCACTTAGCCTATTATGCTGCCTTCCAAGCCCCTACTTCCTTGCACAATTCCTAGAGGAATTAGCCTCTATTTAATGAGGAAATCCTTCTTCTATCACTGTGCAACCGAAACTTAGGTCCTCAACTGATTACATGCACCATTTTTACAACTCAGAAAATTATACAACTAATAGTACATTGTCCCTGCACTCTAGTCTCAACTGGGTCTTCCTCTGAACTGACATGCATGAATTATTTTTGAGTGAATCTTCACTTAAATGGTGTGGTATTGGTTGATGTGCCGGTGTACTAATCCACTACTAGGCCTCTACTAGTTCCTCCAACAGTTAGAACATGTTTAACTAACTATAATTCAATTAGACTGGGTTATCTAATTACAACTCCAAAGAACTCAACCTAGACCCCTAAAGTTTAGGGATCAGTCTACATGACTCTAGATAGACTTCCAACTCGAATTTCCTAAACTAACTAAATCAACTTAATTAACAATTACAAGTTACTATGAGGAAAAAATTCACAATTTAATTCAAGAACAAATTAAATTGGAATTTCTAAAAACTATTTTTAACATTTCTTATTACTATTTTCAACATATCATATTCTAATTAAATTCCTTCATATCATTATTTCATTAAAAAAATTAAAAAAAATATATAATCTATTTTTATATTCTTTATAAATGAATCGAGCATAATTTAAGTTTGAAGTGTGTGGTCGAAGAGAGGAGAATTTGGCCACAATATGCTACATCTTTGTCTTCAACCATTCCCAATGCCTTTTTTTAACCTTTACGACCGTTTTGGCCAAAAATATATATTGGAATCATCTGTCATATATATAAAAGTTTGAGATGAATAAAGTTAGAAAATAATGAATTTTTTGTTTTGTATACATCTTTTATTTAATTAATAATTATAATAAATTTAATATTTTTACAAATTTATAATATTATTTTCACTTTTAACCTTCAATAAATTTGTTATGACATGAGTATTTGAAATGTATATTATGTGCCTAGTTTTACAAAAAGGTGGTGTACCTTAATATGTTCCACCGAAATATATTTTAAGAGACCGTTTTAAGCATAGATATTTTTATAATAATTTTTTATTTTCAATTTTAACGAGTTTCATGTTGGCTAGTGTGTATCTTTTCCAACTTCAATTGTCCATCTTCCAACACTTATTATATGAAATGGTACTTGAGCTATATATGTTTAATCTTGGAATGAAATGCAGAGTTCTTTGGAAGATGTATGGCATTCTGGCTGTCACCATATAACTTGCCCAACTCCTGCTTCTTACCCAATTCATCCAGAAACCTTTGTAACCAAATCATTTCTTTACTAGCCTCTGTAGCAGCAACATATTCTGCTTCTGTTATTGAGAGTGCAACAACACTTTGCAGTTTTGAGACCCAACTGACAACTGTTCCACCTACAGTAAACACATACCTTGTTTTGCTTCTCCTGTTATCTCTATCACTCGCCATATCTGCATCAACATATCCCTATAGAACAATGTTTGAACCACCAAAGCATAATGCTTGATTTGTGGTACCTCTCAAATACATGAGAATCCACTTCGCCGCCATCCAATGTTCTTTTCCTGGATTATTCGTGTACCTACTTACAACTCCCACTACATGTGCAATATCAGGCCTTGTGCAGACCATTGCATACATTAAGCTTCCAATTGCTGATGCATATGGAACTTTAGAAATATGAGCCATTTCTTCGTGAGCCTTGGGACACTCCTCCTTACTTAATTTGAAATGGCTAGCCAAAGGTATACTAACTGGTTTTGCATTCTACATATTAAACGTTTTCAACACATTTTCTATGTACTCACTTTGAGACAATGTTAATTTGTGATTCTTCTCATCTCTAGTTGTTTTCATACTAAGAATTTGTTTTGCAACACCCAAATCCTTCATTGCAAATGAGTTTGCCAGTTTTCTTTTGAGCACATTTATTTCCTGTATCTATACAAATTTGAATAATATATTGGGAAGAATAAATATTTTTTTTTTAAGAAATGTTGATTTTTTTAAAGATCAAATGTTCTAATTAATTAAAAATAGTTCGCCTAAAAACGGTTAAGAAAAATTTATTGGAATAATTTTTTAAATTACTAAAAACTTTATTATAAGCGTTAATTCTTTTAGCTCTTAGATTTTTATTTATTGTTTTTTATGTTTAAATATTTTTCTAAATATATATAAATATAGTATAGAAAGAAATACATACACTATTCATAATAAATATAATTTTTTTTGGAAATTTTTTTATTTTATTTTTTTCTATTATAGAGAATATGCAAGTACAAAGGAAAATGTATTCTCTATGGATTTATTTGAGACCTATGGACTATAACACTATTACAAAACCATAATTCTTTATGTTCTACTTGATAACTTCCCATTCTATAGTTGCTCTGCTCAACTATAGAGCAAAATACAATAGTATGAAATGGAACCCCTACTCCTAACAACCTAGTTTTTAAAATAGCTTGATTACTAACTAGGGGTAAGCTTTGACTCCCTTAGCCCTCAACTAGAGTTATGAGTTTGGACCTTCTAACTTCTTCAAAATCCACAAATGGTAGCCACATATGCATGTGTAACGAGTATTGGCATGGCATTCACTCATAACATGGTGGTCAACGCAGTAGACCAACTTGCGGGAGACATAACTTTTGCATACGAACTTTGTTTGATGTGATATTTGCATTGTTGAAAATGCCTATAAGTGTATATCAACATTTTGGAGCCTGATTTTAAAGAAAGAAAAAAATGACCCAAAAAAATGTCATTTAATTCCTCAAGATGGCTCTAAAATGTTTCAAACGTTAATTCTCCAATCTAGGACCCTCTGATAAAAATAATCTTGCAAGTTGATTCCTCCAATTTTTCCTCTATAAAATCATGAGATAGATAATAAATAATATAATGATCCAATCCAAATCAATATCATTACTCTAAAAAATTTGAGCTCTTTTTTTTCAAACCACTTAAAAAAAATGTTTTGCGAAATCTCATTAAAATATGTTTCATTTACCTCCAACTTATCCTCATTAATTCCTTACCATTATAATAAAATAAATACTATTATCCACCTTAATCAAAATGCTAAAACACCCATTAATTATCACCTAACCTTAAAATAGTTCTCAAGATTATAGTCACCTACCCTTAAAATGTTTCTCTAAGTTATAACCATTGGAAATATTACCAAACATAACACTACCAAGCGGATAGCTTGGATTTAACAACGTCCAACCAAAAATGTTGTGTAGCTTAAATTTTGTAAAGATAGAAAAAAGATAACCCAAATCCAACTTTAATCCAGTCTATTATGTTTCGAAGAAAAGTCTAGGACCTCTTTTGTAGCAAAAAACTTTCTTTCTTTTAATGGATCTAATGTATAATCCAACCATTCATTATCGTTTTTTTCACCATTATGTGTTTCATCCCTATACCAAATGCCTAGGGAAAGGTACGGTACACAACAATGAAGATTATTATCACTACTATACTTCACCATCAAGATCATGGAATATCAATGAATTCGATATGATTATATATATATATATATATATATATATATATAATATATATATAATATATATATTATATAATAAATATTATTATATTATATGATATGTTTTGTTTTTATATTTAAATTTATGTTTTTATATTAAATTAATGTTTTATTTTTATATTTTATTTGATTTTGGTATTAATTGTATTAGGATGAAAATTCCATGAAAAAAATAATTTCTTGAAAAACATTTACTTTTACATTTATGACTAACCTATTAAGTAAATTTATTTATATTGAATAATGTAGTTTACTTATGAGATTATTAAAATTAATTAAATGTCAAAAATATATAAGACTTAATCATTTGTTAGAAACTTGGAAAATATGGGGAGGGGAAGTGGGGATGGGAAGTAGTGAATAAGTATTTTGATAATTTCGAAATTATTTACTCAATATCTAAATATTTAGCAAAACAACAATGAATAAAAACACACCAAATTCATAAATAAGGACACAAGATATAACATGGAAACCCAACTGGAAAAGCCACCAATTCTTTGTAATTATGATGCAAAATAAAGCTAGAATTTCAAGTTACATAATTTTCTTTTTGTAGGCTACAACTCATTGAAGGCTCAAACCTTCTGTTTTTCTGCAAGCATCAACTTGTTGATTTCTTAGGCACCAACCTGAAGGAAGCTCTGACTCCCTGTTTTATTAACTCCAACTGAAAGTAAGCTCCAACTCCCTATTATGCAAGCACCAACCTACACAACCTTTTAGATCCTTTTTTCATATGATTTTCACACTTAGATCACGAAGAATTCTCTGTTGCAAAAATAATTCTTTGTTATGCTCACCAAAAACCACCTATAGTTGTTCATAAAACACCTCTAATATCAATGTATTATTCTCTACAATCTTGCTTGCACACTTGTACATATGAATGCACCTACATATAAAGATTTTACAGGTGCTAATTTTAGTTTTAACTTTAGTTTAAATTCAACTTTGTTTTCAAATTAACTATTGTTCTGATCAATTTAACTCAACTCAATTATTTATTTAGCTAATTTATAATTTCTGGGCTTAGACAATTAATTTTACCATTGTTCTAGTTTTTATGCATGTTTGTCCTTTCACTTGCTTTAATTGTAATTATGAACAATCGGTTTAACTTAGCTCAACAAATTATTCTAACTCATTTATTCATAGACTATATGTGTGACAATTTGCCTATATTCCCTACACATTACTTTGGAATGAAACTTTGTGTTATAAGTATGTTTAATTCCTGTTTTGGTGCTCGTATTGTAGTTTATCAGGTTGTTATGTTTGGGTTCTAATCCTGTCTTTTAGCTGTAGTTGTAATTGATCTTCTAACTTTATTAAACTACCAGATATGGCATAAACTGCCAAATTTAGCACATATTATCACACAATTGAGTGTGCCCAATTATCCAAGCACTTATGTTGTAGCAACTTTGTTTGAAAATTGAGGTTGTGACTAGCCCAAAAGATTAAAATCCCGAATTGCCAAACACTTGTGGGCCCATTTCTCAAATGCCCCGAAAGCCCAAAGGCTCGAACAACTAAATTGGGGCCAATGCCCCGTCACACACTATTTTCAGCGAAAATATTAACACACATTTTTTTATCAATACATCCACCTGAAACGAATTCAAAAGCCTTGCCACATCATCATATTATCATCATGTTGATATCATCAAGGCCACGTAGCATCTCCAAGGTGGTGCCATGTTTCACCCGGAATTGGACACAAAAAATGTTGATTTGGCATGCCATGTGTGACCTGTACAGAGTGTGCCATGTCATCTGCTGACATCATCGTGTGTTGTGTTAACATGCCACATAGATTTCCACTTGTACTCCATGTGATCTTTATTATCCAATGAAATTTTTCCACTTGTGCCATGTTGAAAATGCAACAAGAAAATCCTAAATTAATTTGTCGTTGAATTAAATTGGGAATTAAATTGTAATTCCATATCTCATGACAACTTATAATAGTTAACTAAGTTAATTTGAGTTATTTAGCTTGGTTAATTCGAGTTGAGGGTCTAACTAGAGTCATGTAGAGTGTCTCATGCAATTAGGAGCACTAATTGAGTTTAGTTTGAGTTGTAATTATTTAATTCAGTCCAACTGAGTTAAAGCCAATTAAACTAGTTCCAATTGATGGAGGAATTAGTGGGAGATCCAGTAGTGATGTGTAACCTAGAGTAGTGGGGTGTAACCTGCAACAGTGGGGTGTAACTTATTATAGTGAGGTGCTATCTGCAACAGTGGGGTGTAACTTACTGTAGTGGGGTGTAACTTATTGTAGTGGGGTGTAACCTGCAGTGATCAGTAAACTGAAGATTCACTCATAATTAACTCATGCATGTTAGATCAGAGAAAGACCCAATTGAGATTGGAGTTCAGGGACAATGTACTATCAATTTCATAATCATCCAAATTGTATAAGTGGTGCATGCAATCAGAGGAATGCCTATGAAGATTGCATAATTTATAATTGTGGAATTTCCCAATTAAATATGGGCTAATTCCCACGGGAACAACGCAAGGAAATATGAGCTTGGCAAGCAGCGGAATTGGCTAAGTATTAGTTTGACCTTGTCTGGGAATAGGTGCGATATATACAGATAGTGAAAAGGTTTCTTGGGCTTGAGAAAAGCATTGTAATATTCTCATATTTTATGATTAATGCAATATATAGATAGCAGGGGTTTTTAGTTGTGGCTTTCCCCAGAAAATCATTGTGTTATGTGTGATTGAATTCTTTCTCTTATATGCTTCATGATTTCATCGATCGTTTATTATTTGGAGGAATTTACAGGGTAAGTTCCTCATATAGAACAACAAAGTACACCACTCACAAACAGATCATAGATCAATACACCAGTATTCTTGACATGGTTAAAACCCTTAAAGACGAAAGCAGTCCACGACCTGAGCCAACGCGGCCACTTCAGGCAATTTATTAATGTAAAAGAAATAAAATTTACATTAGCTTCTCTCATGAATGGTCACCTTACAATTGACCCTCCATGCTCTTTAAATAGAGATCATGGACCAATTGAATGTTAAGCCATGGATCAATTGTCGGTAATACCGAGGAGAGAATGAATCATTGAATCACTTCATGCCTAGAACATATCATGACTGTCGGATTGTAAGCTACAAAAGTACATAGTAAAGAAACACACTTTACCTAACTCTACACTAGACCAAGTTATACTTAACTATTTCCTATGTGTTGGAATATCCTAACACCCCCCCTTATGAACAACTTGGGATAGGATTTAAGGATGTACAAATATGACATAATAGGAGAAGGAAGGAGGCATTAGAGCCTATCCCCCCTTAGTAACAACTTCTTGAACTCCAACCATAAATTAAATTTTAGTAAATTTCGCCTCTATGAGAGCCTTTGTAAAGATGTCTACAACTTGATCATCGGTTGAACAATATTGCACTTCAAGAACATGGTCATGAATGAGCTTTATGATAAAGTGCATGTGTATTTCAATGTGTTTGCTACGTTGATGTTGGACTGGATCTTTGCATAGTTGAATGACACTTTGATTATCACACCAAAGTGTAGTTGGATGCTGTTGTTGAAAGCCAAACTCTGACAAGATCTGACGAAGCCACAAGGCTTCCTTGCTAGCTTCTATGATGCCATGATACTCTACTTCTGCTGAAGAAAGAGAAATGGTACTTTGTTTCTTGCAAGCCCATGTAATAGGTCCAGAACCAAGAGTGAACACATAACATGCAGTAGACTTCTGATCATCAGGGTCATCAGCCCAATCGGAATTAGTGAAACCAACCAACAGAGGAGATGCTTCTGCACTGGAATGAATCCCATACTGAACTATACCTCGAACATAATGAAGTATTATTTTAGTTGATTTCAATTACTTTCATTTTGGTTTTGCATAAACCGAGCAATATGGCCAACAACAAAGGAAAGGTCAGGATGGGTATGGGTTAGATACAAAAGTTTTCCTACAAGTTGATGGTATAAGGTAGCGTCAACTTTTGGGGAAGTACAAGTGTTTGAATATTTGGCTCCAGACTGAAAGGGAGAAGGGGCTGGCTTACAGTCTTCCATGTGAAAGTGGCATAGAAAATCACAGGCATACTTGGACTGGGAAAGGGAAATACCTTCCTTGGATTGCAAGACTTGAAGACCAAGAAAATAATGCAAGTGTCCTAAGTCTGTCATTTCAAACTACTTTTTGAGGCTGGACTTCACATGGTTTATAAGGTTGGGATCACTACCAGTAAGGATAAGATCATCAACATAAAGAACAAGAATGATAAGAGACTTACCCACTTTCTTGGTGTAGACAATATTGTCATAATGACATCTAGAAAAGCTAGTATCTAAAAGAAAGCTATCCATTTTGGCATACCAAGCCCGAGGGGCTTGCTTGAGACCATAAAGGGATTTCTTAAGCTGACATACAAGGCTAGAGTCTATTTGTATAAATCCAATAGGTTGTTCCATATAGATTTCTTCATGCAAGTCCCCATGCAAGAAGGCAGATTTAACACCCGTCTGATGGACTTCCCATTTGAAAGAGGTAGCAAGGGAAAGAATAAGGCGAATGGAGTTCATTTTGGCAACAGGGGAGAAGGTTTCAGTATAGTCAATGCCTTCAACTTGTGAAAAACCCTTAGGAACAAGATGAGCTTTATGTTTATCAACTTTTCCATCTGGTCCAAACTTGCATCTAACAAGTTTTCATCCCTTTGGAAGAGGAACAAGATCCCATGTATCATTTGCTAATAATGAACGATATTCTTCATTCATAGTTACATCCCAATCTAGATGGCCTGAAGCTTCTGCAAAGGTGTCAGGATCATAATTCGTTGAAGCTTGAGCTAGTAAAGAAGGGGCTCTATCAAACTAAGAACGTGTGTGACACTTATCTGTAGTATCACCTACAAGAACACATGTTGCATCCCAAGTAGTGCAGACCCATTTTGGAAGTTGAGGAGATAAAGGAGGATCCCGAGAAGGTGGAGGAGGATTGTCATCCTTGCTGTCATCATCTAAAGAAGAAATATTTTCAGAAGTAGAGGGGATAGAGAGAGGTGGCACATCCACCGAACTCAGCTCGTAGGCTAATATATTTTCAGCAAACTTTACATCTCTTCTAATGATAAAATTTTTGGATTTAGGTGGAAGAAGTCTATATCCTTTGACATCTTCAGAATATCCAACAAAAATACATTTTCACTCTTAGGTTCCAAGGATTTATGTTTCTCATCTGGAATATGGGCCCATGCTTCACTTCCAAAAACACGAAAGTGATTTACATCTTGTTTAATTGAGCTCGATGGTTCTTTTAGAGTGATATTCTTTAAAACCTTAGTAGGAGTGTGATTTACTATGTAATTTGCACAGTTAATTTCTTCTGCCCAAAAATTAATACTAAGTCCTTTAGATTGAAGCATACAATTAGCCATTTCCTTTAAGGTGTGATTCTTTCTTTTAGCTAGACCATTTTGTTATGGAGTATATGGAACAATATGTTGCATTTGGATTCCATGATCAGTGCAAAAGTTGATGAATTTGTTGTTAACATATTCTCCCCCATTATCAGATCTTAGATTAAGAATTTGATGTCCAGATTGTTTCTCAACAAAGGCCTTAAAGGCCAAGAATATGTTAAATACTTCACTCTTGAGTTTTAAGAAGTATACCCAAGTGCATTTGGAGAAATCATCAATGAAAGTTGAGAAATACTTGTATCCAGAGAATGAAACAACTGGAAGTGAACCACATAAATCACTATGCACATGTTGTAAAGAGGTTGAAGCATGCAAAGAGGCACTTTTTTCAAAACTATCCCGATGATGTTTTCCGAGTACACATCCAAAGCAAACACCATCTCTGCAAGATACCATAAGAAGACCTGTCATGATCTTTTCTTTACATATATTTTGAAGGGAGTGATAGTTTAAGTGATGAAATCGCTCATGCCAAAGTTTGCTCACTTCATCATTATGAGAAACAAATACTGAGGGAAGAGTTGATGACCCAAAGTTGTTAAACTTATACAACCTTGTAGAATCATCAACAATTCCAGTAGCTAAAATATGTCTAGGATCTCTTAGGTCCTTAATTACAACATCATGAGGTGAAATTTCAAAGGTTTTACCTTCACCTGAATGAGTTATCTGATGTACAGATAGAAGGTTGCAGGATAAGGTTAGAACACATAATAGATCATTAAATTGACCATTGTCTTGATGAATAGTTCTAGTCCCCATAACACTAAGAGATCTATCATCACCAACATATATATTTTTGGTGTTACAATCATTTAAAGAAGAAAACATGGCTTTGTTTTTGGCCATGTGATAAGAAGCTCCAGAATCGATGACCCACTCATGAGAATGAGAAGAAGAATATACATTTAGTGCATAACCAAACCGAGATTCTTGACAACCACATGCAGAAAGTGTTATTCCTGAAGATGAAATTGAAGTTGAAGAGTGCTCCAAATGGATGTTATGCTTCTTCATTACCGCTTCCAAAGCTTCCATCTTCTTAAAGCATTTGGATTCTAAGTGGCCATCTCGATTACAAAAGTTGCAATGTCTATCAGTTTGCTTCCCTTTGTTTTTATTTTCCTTATCATTTTGTTGAATTTTTTTTTCATTTTGTTGAGACTGAAGGTGCTTAGGACCCTTGTTTGGTTTATGACCATTCTTTTTAGGATATTGCTTCTTAGGATTCTTTGAATTTGGTTGTTTCTGGGCTGCTAAGGATTTCTTAGAAGAGTTTCTAGTATTAAGAAGACCAAGATCTAAGAGTTTTTCTTGTTCTCTTATTAAAGAATCACAAAAGGCATCAAAAGAGGGGGACTTGTAGGCTTGTATTTGAGAAATAAAGGCTTCTCTAGTTGAATGGAAGGTGGAAACAAACACAGAGTAAGTTGGTCCTAACTTATTAAGAATGGAATAGATAAGACTACCATATTCTTTCTTAACCTTAACACCTTCGAAGAGAAGTTTGAGGGTCTTGAACTTGGACAAAAAACCTTCAATGGAAGAAAAATTATTGGGGTCCAATGTAAGCAACTCATTTTTGAGTTGATGGGCTCTAATTTCATTTTTAATTCCAAAAAAATTATGGAGTTGTTTCATTGCTTCATCATGGGTATCAAGTTCTGCGATATGGAATCTAAGGTATGGAGAAATAGACATCCCTATCAACCCATGTGCTTGATCTTGCTTATTTTCCCATTTGACTACCTTATCTTCATCTTTAGGTTTGGATTCTTGGCATAAGGCTATTCTATAAAGACCTTTACTTCTAAGTAAATCCTCCATGTAGGACACCCATTGGAAGTAGTTGGTGCTATCAAGAATAACTTGGCATGGACTTTCCATTTTAACAAAAACTGAAGTTGTAGATGTTGAAACTAAGTGTTCCAATGGAAAGATCTCGAAAAATTAGGCTGATTAAAAAAATGGCTTTGAAAATGGCTTCCGGATGAAGAAGTTATGGCTTTTTGAAGAAAAGTTGTTGAAGATGCCGACAAAGTACATGAATGTGCGGAAGTGAATGATAATGTTATATTAAAAAAAAATCCCCCCTTTTTCCGAACTTAATCTAATTAGCTCACTTTAAAAAAGATAAAAAAAAATTATGTGACCCACTTTTATAAATAGGTGAAAGTCACTTTTGCAGTGGTACTTTATGAGCTACCCACTAAATGGTAACTTAAATAAAAGATAAAGGGTGAGAACACTTTTGCATAAAGTAACTTTAAAACATAAGTTACATGTGCTTTTTGAAAAGTAACTCGGCAAAAAGAAAGACTTGAACCCAAGACCTCTATTCTCATAAAGTAACTTTGGACCAAGTGAGCTAGTTTAAAAGGTTATTAATTTTTGGAAAAGAGGAAGGGTTTTTTTTTTGTCAATGAAGCTTTGGAGAGCGTTCTTACTTGAATTTTTTTTTTTTGCATACAAAACAAAAAACCACACAACCCAAAACGGACATGGTAAAAAAAAACAAAACTTACGGCTTGAAGTTAGATTTCGCTAGAAACTAAATATTTTCCTCAATGTCCCTGATTTTCCGAGATGACACTACGGTGTAGCGGAAAAGAGTATACACATGAGAACAATCCTTCCTTTCTGTTTCTAATTTTCCCAGATCGCACAAAGTCATAGGGAAAAGAGCATACGAAGAAATGATTTAGTAATAAAAAACAAAGAAATAAATAAACTGAAATAAACAGAGAGATAAATAACTAAAACTACAAATAAAGGTTGTATACCTCCAGATCTTAAAAATGAAGTAGTTAGGGCTACCAGAAACATTTTCGCGTGAAAAGAAAGGGGTTCCTCACTGAAACAGATACCCCTAACACAATAGAGCAGTCCTCTTGGCCCGAAAGTAGTAAAAAATAGTAGATCTAGGTGTTAGCACTCAAAATGAACCTCAAGGTTGAGAAGAGGCAATTCTGAGGTAACCACAGACCAAACTTTTGATCTGGAATATAGCCCTACTAGACCAGAGGGCTCTCTCTTTGCCAACAAAATGTGGCTACAATAAGTGAATCTTAGGCTAGCTATGAAGTACAAGGATTTGATTGAAAGTTGAGGGTTGAAAACAACAAGAGAAGGGACCATTGGGCTATGGAATCGAGGCTAATTTATGGCGGCAAACTTGGGGCAAAGTAAGTGCAATGTTCAGCTAGATAAAATATGTAAATGAGAGAAGGAAAGAGGAGAAAGCCCGCTACATTGTAGGCATCAATCAAGGGATGGATCTACAGTGGCAGTGTTATAAGAAAAAGAAGCACATGGTTACTCAACAAAGCATCTGACATAGGATGAATTCTGCAAAGATAACCACTACATCAAACAACATAATCATTGTGAAAGGAGCATCGTGCATGGATGGATTCCTAACACTTCCCTTATAGAATGTTGTAACAAAATTAGTAGAAAAAACAAAGCATGGAAATGAATTTACAAGAAAAACATACTGCGCATTAAACACCGTGATGAATCCCAAATTTAAAAAGCAGAAAAATCTTCATTAAAATAATACTCAAAGAAAACTTTACACAGTCTAATGCAGCCTCCCTCTGCTGCAAGAATCCAACCTCTTACACTCTAAAATTCATACAATATATACAATTAGCTCATCCCTGTACTAAGAGAGTTGAGCTCGACCATCTCCCTCAAGATAGAATCCGTTACATTAAATTAGGACCGAAATTCTAAAAATGGGTGTCAAAGATGAACTCGTATCTCTTGAACCATAACACCTGTTACAAAATTGAAAGAGGTTTTCGTAGATAAGTTTATTTTGAAGAAAAACTCTTTCACTTGTTGGAAATTCGTTTCCATTTGCTCGGAATATGTGTTGCAAAATAATCTCTAAAACAAGAAATCCTTAAATATTAAAATTTGTAAAAATAGGTTGAAAAGATCTAGTCAAATATTATAGTTCAGGAAAGCTCTGAATAAACGGAAAGAGGTTTTTGTTATATGGATTGTGTTTGAAAATAATCTCCTTGGGTTTCTCAAAATTATTTTCCATCTGTTGTAAAATGGTGTCATACTATAATGGCTAAAACAGTAAAACACATGCAAAATTTGTTTTGTTTTAATGTAGACTTCAAATATCACTACATATATCCCACATAGTAACATATGTGCATAAAATGAAGGAGGTTTTTGTTATTTGGTATGTGGTTGACAAAAACCTCTTTCACTTTTGTAAAATCCCTGTCCATTACTTCAAAAAATGTTTTTTTAGTAAACTTGTCCCCGTGTGTAGCAAAAGACCTCAAAACATGCATAACCAAGAATCAATCATTCATTTTGATCATGTCTTCTGATTTGGGAGCCAGTTTTGGGGGTGTGATATACCGTTGCAAAGATTTTTCCAAGATTCTTCTAATGAACATGCTTATGACATGTTTTGCGCTGAAGATAATGTGCAAAACATCTAAAAAAATAGAAATAATAAGAGGTCCATTTTGATCATTGAAGGAAACTCAAAGGACTGACTAAGGATTGACTCTAACACTAGGAAACAACAGTCGAATGTAGTTGTGCTGGCTTCAGATTTGGATCACCAACAGATGCGACCCTCAAATAGCTCTGGTACCATGTAGGAATTTACAAGGTAAGTTCCTTAGATAGAACACCAAATGACACCACTCACAAACAGATCACAGATCAATACACTAGTATTCTTGATATGGTTAAAACCCTCAAAGAGGGAAACAGTTCACGACCTGAGCCAACGTGGCCACTTTAGGAAATTTATTAATGTAAAATAAATAAATTTACATAAGCTTCTCTCATGAATGGTCACATTACAAATGACCCTCCATGCTCTTTAAATAGATATCATGGACTAATCGGGTGTTAAGACATAGATCAAGTGTCGGTAATACCAATAAGAGAATGAACTGTCGGATCACTTCATGTCTAGAACATATAGTGACCATCAGATTGTAAGTTAAAAAATTACATAGTAAAGAAACACACTTTACCTAACTCTACACTAGACCAAGTTATACTTAACTATTTCCTAATTATACACACTTTACCTAGTCAATTGTTTTAGCATATTACAATATGCAGTTTGAATCTACAAGGAATTTCTATATGGTATTAGAGCTGAAATCACTATAGAAGAGGAGAATATGATTTTGTCTTTTGCAGGAGAAATCATATTTTTAGTATCATACTTCAGAGCTAGTAGGATGTCATTCTACGATTGGGACTAGAATATGCCCTTGAGGGTAGTTTGAACTATATTTCTTGGAATGACATGATAGAGGTAATGTTGGAAGACAATAGGCTTACGGAATTCATAGACAAAGATATTCTTAATCTAGCTGATGCTCAGGATCTGGTAGAGTGGAAAAAGTATGTGGCAAAGGCGAAAAGGATTATCCTAGAATGAGTTTGAGATCATATTGTCTTGAACCTCCATGGTAAGGAGACTCCATTTGTAATGTGAAAGGCCTTGATAGACCTGCTTTAAAACAACAGTGACCACAAGAAGCTGGCATTGAAGGACAAGCTTAGAAATATCAAGATGGAGAAGGGAGACTCTATACTGAAGTACTTGACCAAGTTCACCCATTGTCGGGATGAGCTTGAAAGTGTTAGTGTTACAGTTGTTGAAGACAATATGGTGAGTCTAGTACTCCTAGGCCTTCCTAAGAGATGGCACAACTACTGGGACTCAATTAATGGGAGGGAGAAGCTACTAGAGTGGGAGCAATTGTGGTGCGACGTGGTATAAGAAGAGATTCGATGGACACCAGAGGTGGATCCTCATACAAGAAAGATGATGAGGAGAATTATGCCTTAGATGGAAAGGCAAAGAAATGAAAGGGAAATTCATCCCATTCCAAATCAAATTCTAGTAAGGGCGACAAGAAGAAGGACTTGTCACAGATTAAATGTTTTCACTGTCATGAGCTGGGACACTATGCCACAAAGTGTCTTCTCAAGAAGGTTAGTAAGAAGTGCTCAGGAGGAGCGACAGGTGAAGTGCTTGCTTCATAATTTGAGCTGGAATTCACCCTGATTGCTTGCATGGTGACATCAGTGATGGGTAGTGTGTGATACCTAGATAGTGGAGCATCATTCCATATGATTGACAACAAAGAGTTATTCAATGACTTGGAGGAGAAGGACCTCTAGATGCACATCGAGATGGGAGATGATGGGAGGTATAGTGCAACTAACATTGGTACTATTACCTTTCAAAGGGAGTTTGGTTATCCTCTCACATTAAAAGGTGTCATGTGTGTTCCAGGTTTGAAGAATATTCTGGTTTCAGTTGCCATGTTGTAGGACCATGGCTACAATGTGATATTTAGTAAGGGAAAGCTTTCCTTCATCAAATAGCCTTAGGACAGGTGAAGCAAATCAGGGTTCAAGTGAAGAACCTCTACAAATTATATGTAGAAGACTATGCTAATTTGAGCACAAAAGCAGAGAAGGTGCAGAGCCGAGACATCAGTGATTTATGACATAGAATATTAAGTCACTTGCACCACAGAACTTTGAATATCATGCAACAAATTTCTACAGGACTTCCCAAGGGTACGCTAGAGCAAAGAGGCACATGCAAAGGGTGTACATTGGGGAAGCACACCAAATATTCATTTCATGATAAATATAGTCGAGCGCAAGCGATCCTTGATAGAGTTCACTCATATGCGCGTGGACCGTTCTTGACAGCCTCCACTTCCAAGCACATGTATTATGTAATATTTTTTGATGATTTTTCTCATAAGTGCTAGATTTTCTTCATGCAGAAGAATATCAGATGTTCACTAAATTTTGTGAATTTAAATCACTTTTTGAGAAAGAAATTGACAGTAAATTTAAAGCTCTCAGAAGTGATAATAGTGGAGAATATGTGTCGAATGAATTCAAGATTTTTTTTGCATTAGAAGGCATTCGACAAGACTTAATAACACCTCATAACCCACATTAGAATGGGGTGGTTGAAAGGAAGAACAAAGTATTGTGGGAGCTACATGGGTGATGTTACATGATCAGGGCCTATTGTTGCACTTGTGGACTGAAGCATGTAACACAATTGTTTATTTGCAGAACAAAAGTCCTCATCGAATTCTCGGGATGAGTACACCAGAAGAAACCTTTTCAGGTAAGAAACTAGATGTGGCACACTTCAAGATGTTTGGTTCATCATTATATTGGCATGTTAACAAGGATGAATGGAAAAATCTAGAGCCAACAAATGAGTTGGGCATATTTGTGGGGTACACTGATACATCTCACAACTATCGAGTGTACCTACCATCCAACATGATGATAGTGGTTGGTAGAGATGTGAATTTCGATGAACAAAAGGCCATGATATGTTCCCTTCAGAGGGAGCTTCAGTTACATGCAGATGAGGATCTTTTAGCTCCAAAGGAGGAACCTCAAGTTGATGTGGAGCAATGACATGCAGAGGAGCAGAGAGTGGAAACACCCACTCATACAGAGACTTCTAGATATGGAAGGAAGAAAACCAGAGATGATGACAGATTGATGCATGATGCTAGAGAGAATGTGGGAGCACCCACATCACATCATAGGTAGAGGAAGTCACCAAATCGGTACACTGGCTACATGGCTCTGATGAGAGAGAGTGTAGAGGTTGAGCCATGATCATTCAAGGAAGCATTGAAACAACTAGGATGGGTTGATGCCATGGTTTAGGATTAAACTCCATTATCAGAAACAGTGTTTGGGAAGTGGTCCCAAGACCAACAAACAAGTTAGTGGTGAAATCTAGATGGCTTTACAAGGTAAAGCAAACTATAGATGGGAGTTTGGATAAACACAAGGCCATATTTGTGGCCAGAGGATTCTCTTAGGTGGAGGGAATTGATTATGATGAGACCTTTTCTCTAGTAGCAAGGTACTCTTCAATCAGATCTATTCTAACATTGTCAACATAGATGGGATGGAAGATACATTAGATGGACATGAAGAAAACATTCCTCACTAGTATGATTGAGTAATATGTGTACATTGAGTAGCCGGAAGGATTTGAGACCTTCAAAAAATATTCACATGTGTGCAGAGTTAAGCGAGCATTGTATGGACTAAAACAAGCATCCCATGCTTAGTACACTAGGATTGACAACTATTTCACTAGATTGGGCTTCACCAAAAGTGAAGCAGATGTGAACCTTTACCATATTGTGGTTGAAGGTAAAATGTGGATTATAGTATTATATGTCAATGATTTGATTCTAATAGGTGATGAGAAGTAGATAAAATCTTGCAAAGAAGATCTTGCAAGAGAATTTGAGATGAAGGACCTAGGGCTCATGTATTACTTTCTTGGTATGAAAGTATGACAAGGAGATGGGGAAGTGTTTATCTATCAGGGAA
Source organism: Pinus taeda (assembly GCA_000404065.3). Classification (NCBI taxonomy): domain Eukaryota; kingdom Viridiplantae; phylum Streptophyta; class Pinopsida; order Pinales; family Pinaceae; genus Pinus; species Pinus taeda. Next base: position 123,236 of record APFE030148014.1, read on the forward strand.
AGTATTCCAATGAGATACCGTAGAAGTTCCACATGGAGAGCAACAAACTCATGGAGACTCCTCTAGTAGGTAATTGGAGGAAGGAGGATGTTACTTTAGGTGAAGTAGTGAAGGCTACTATTTATAGACAGATTGTGGGTTCACTTATGTATTTGGTGAACACACAATTGAACATGTGTTTTGAAGTTAACCAGCTTAGTCAAGCTATGGTTAAGCCAACTAAAATTTATTGGAAGGTAGCTAAACATATGTTGAGATACCTCAGAGGCACCACTCACTTTGGTCTTTGGTATAGATATATAGAGTGAGCGAAGCTTCAAGGCTTCATAAATGCAATTTGGGCAGGGAGTCCATTTGACCAGGAGAGCACATCTGGGGGAATCTTCAATATTGGGTCAAGAATAGTTTCTTGGTACAATAGGAAGCAAATATCAGTTGCACTCAATTCAGCAGAAGTAGAGTACATGGTTGCTAGTCAATCAGCTTGCGAGACTATCTGGATGAGGAAAATCCTTGTTGGGTTATTTGGTTAGTAGATGGATCCTACAACGATTTACTGTGACAATCAGAGTTGTATCAAACTCTCTAAGAATCTAGTTTTTCATGATCGGTGCAAGCATATCGACATCCAATATTACCATATACGAGATTGTGTGTAGAGGAGAATCATGTTGCTAGATTACATTCCTACAAAGGAGCAAGATGTAGATATTTTGACAAAGGAATTGTCAAGATGAAAATTCGAGTTTCACAGAGGTAGGATCGGGGTAGAAGATAATCCCTTTATTGTTGAGAGGGAGTGTTGAAAATTCAACAGGAAAATACAAATTTAATTTGTCCTTGAATTAAATTGGGAATTAAATTGTAATTCCTTTCTCATGACAACTTATAATATTTAACTAAGTTAATTTGACTTAGTTAACTTAGTTAATTTGAGTTGAGGGTCTAACTAGAGTCATGTAGAGTGTCTCCTACAATTAGGAGCACTAGTTGAGTTTATTTTGAGTTGTAATTATTTAATTCAGTCCAACTAAGTTAAATTTTGTTAAACTAGTTCCAACTGATGGAGAAATTAGTGGGAGATCTGGTAGTGAGGTGTAATCTGCAGTAGTGGGGTGTAACTTGCAGCAGTGAGGTGCAACTTAATGTAGTGGGGTGTATTCTGCAACAGTGGGGTGTAACTTACTGTAGTGGGGTGTAACTTGCTATAGTGGGGTGTAACCTACAGTAATGGGGTGTAACTTGCAGTGGTGTGGTGTAACCTATAGTGATTAGTAAAATGAAGGTTCACTCACAATTAACTCATGCATGTCAGATTAGAGAAATAACTAGTTTAGGTTTGAGTTTAGGGAAAATGTACTATCAGTTGTATAATCATCCAAATTATACAGGTGGTGCATGCAATCAGAGAAATGCCTATGAGGATTGCACAAATCATAATTGTGGAATTTCCCAATTAAATATGGGTTAATTACTAAGGGAACAACATAAGGAAATAGGATCTTGGTAGGCAACAAAATTGGCTAAGTATTGGCTTGAGCTTGTATGGGAAGCAGTGAGATAGATAGAGATAGTACATAGGTTGCTTGGGCTTGAGAAAAGAATTATAATATTCTCATATTTTTTTGTTAATGCAATACACAAATAGCAGGGGTTTTTAGCCGTGGCTTTCCCAGAAAATCATTTTGTTATGTTTGATTGCATTCTTTCTCTTATATGCTTAGTGATTTCATCGATCATTTATTGTTTTTGCTGATAAGTAAAGTAGATTCAAGTCAATTGCTTTAGCATATTACAATCTGGAGTTTGAATCTACAAGGAATTCCTACATGCCATGTCATAACCACTTATCCTCTTCTCGTTAGGACAAGTCAATTGGAGGAGCCACATTACTATTCGGGTGCTTGAATACCCTTAACTAGTGTGCATGTTGGACACCTGATATAAATTTGGACTATTATATTTGATGAACCTCCATTGTCCAATTATATTAGGTGTCGAGGCCTATTAAATCCTACACTAGTTTGATGTGTGATATCAATCTGCATTGTCTGATTTATCTCCCCTCAACCGTTTGATCTCGTCGGGTGCAGGACCACTCATTAACCCCCCCTCAGTTTGGAATTCAATGACCATAAATTTGAAGGGTTTGGAGTGGTTGACTATAGGCAGGGCTCCTTGCTAGCTCACGATTTAATGGAGGAGGGGGTGGGTCCATAATTTGGCTATATGTGGAACCAAAACCCTTGGAACCATGTCATCTTTCACTTTCAAAATGTCAATATTTAAACAAGTATATATATTTGTTTTGAAGGTGTTTTGTAGAATCTCATATACTATTGGAAAGGTCTTTTAGAGGGCTATCCAAGCATGCACTTTGTAGAATCACTTGAGATGATCTTTTCTTTCTAAATTTTTTCCAAAAATATGCTCCATCCTTAATCTTAAACCACCTTTGACAACACTCATTGACATCAATGAAAACGCTTTTCTAACAAAAAACAATTTGCTAAAAATCTCCTTGACATCAATTAAAACAATTTGCTAATAATCTCCCCCTTTGATATTGATGGAAACACTAAACATTTCTACCAATAATGGAGGATTCATTGATGGAAATATGAATTTAAACATGACAACACCAAACTCTTTTCATGTTTGTTGTGTTGTTCATTCTCCCATCTGTTTATGAGAAGCACCTCTCCCATTATCAATACATTATGCCATTCTTTTCTTCTCATTTAATGTTTTCCTTAATCTCCTTCAATGTTTTTTCATTCTCCTCCTTTGAAACCAATGGGAAAGAAATTAAATCCTCCCCTTGCAACTAATCTCCCCCTTTGAAACCAATGGAAAAGAAATTAAATGCCCCCCTTGCAAATAATCTCCTCCTATGATTAACTTGTTCCTATGGACCTAATAGTTCCCCTTATGTTGATTTCTACAACTATCCCTATTTTAATTTGGAACGTTTCCTTCCATCCCTATGGAGATTATTTAGTTGAGAGAGGAGAGAGTAATTACTTCCAATATTTTCCTTAGATAATAAAATGGTTCTTGGGTGTGGGGTTTGGTGATAATATCAACAACTTTCTCCTTTGTGGGAACATATTCTAGTTTCACAACATGATTTGCAACTTGTTCTCGGAAAAAGTGCAACTTTATTGGGATGTGGTTTTTTTTATTGCATAATAGGATTTTTGGATTTGTTGATGGCAATTTTTTTATCATGGATAATGGGAATAAGGTCTACATATATTACCTTCATATCATGTAAAGTATGTTTCATCCATAAAATCTGAGTGCAACTATAGGCTGATGTAACGTACTCTACCTCAACACTAGAGAGAGAGATTGATGTCTATTTGTTTCTTAACCATGCCACTAGGCATTCTCCAAGAAAGAAAGAACCTCCACTTGTGCTTTTCTTGCAATCTAAATTTCCTGCCCAATATGCATCTATATATGTTGTTAATAAGAATTTTTTTCCCTATGGGATACCATAATCCATTGTGGCTCTCCAATAACTGAGTATTCATTTTGCTGCTCAGAGATGACTTTATTTGGGGCCTGACCGAAACCGAAATCTTCCAAAAACACCAACAACTTGAATAATATCCGGACTTGAAGTTGTTAGATATAAGAGGTTTATAATAAGTGACATATATAATGTTTGATCCACCTTAGATGGCTCATTATATTTCCTATGTTTGCATCTAGTGACCATTAGAGTATTGGCTAGTGAGGATTGTTCCATACCAAATTTCTTTAAGAATTCTTTGATGTACTTTCCATGGGAGATGAAAATTACTTTAGATAATTATGCAATCTGTAAACCAAGGAAGTATGAGAGTTCTCCAAGCATAAACATTTCAAATTTGGCCTTCATATCAACTACAAATTTTTGATTGAGTTTATTTGCATCACTACCAAAAATAATATCATCAACATAAACAACAACAATTAACAATTTTTCATTTTCAAATTTGGCATGTAAGTTGCTATCCATTGTGCTTCTTTTGAAGCCACATTGTGGTAAATATTTATCTAGATTTGAATACCATGCCCTAGGTGATTTTTTAAGACCATACAAAGCCTTTTTCAAATTGCACACGTAATCATAATTATCTAAAAACTTAAAACCTTAAGGTTGTTCAATATAAACCTATTCTTGTAGTTCACCATTCAAGAAAACACATTTTACATCCATCTAATAGATATTGAAATTTTTGTGATTAGAAAATTCTATGAACATTCCAATAGCCACTAATCTTGCACCAGGATAAAAGGTTTAATCAAAATATAGTCCTTCATCTTGAGCATAACCTTTGTATACTAACATGGCCTTGTTTCTCACAACTTGCCCATCCTCATTCAACTTATTTTTGAAGACCCACTTTGTACCAATGCCATTCTTTTCTAATGGTCTTGGAACCAATTCCCAAGTCTAATTCTTCTCGATTTGATCTAGCTCTTCATTCATAGACTTTACCCATTTACCATCTTAGTTGGCCTGAGAAAACTCTTTTGTTTCAATCATGGACAACAATTCTATATGTGATTGATTAGGGGGATTCATCACTCTTCTTCTAGTTTGAACTCCTGCATCCAAGTCACCTACAATTTGATTAGCAGGATGATGCTTTCAAACATACCTTGATACATATTTTGGTTGGGGGAATTTTTCTTCTTCATTGACTTCTTCTTCAAGTTTTTCATCATCATATTCATGGATTACGTATTCCATTGAGTTGATATTTGTTGGTTGTTTATCTTTATTAGGAGCATTCTCATCCACTTTGACATCAATGCAGTCCACTGTTGTTTTTTCATTGTAACACTTGTAAATGTTATTGTTATGTGAACACCCAAGAAATATTCCTTCATCTATTCTAGCCGCTCAAATTTATCAACATTCTCATCATTATTCTTGATGTAACACTTATTGCTAAAGACTTTGAAGTGCTTGATTATTTTTGGCTTTCCATAACATAGTTCATAGGATCTTTTGTCACTGTTTGGCTTGAAGTGCGCTTTATTCAAAATAAAAACTAATGTGTGGATTCCTTTAGCCCAAAATCTATGTGGGATACTTCTCTCACCCATATTTTCTCTTTCCAATTGTTGTACTTATTGATTGGTTTTTTCAGTTACACCATTTTATTGTGGATTTTTAACAATGATAAACTTCCTTTTAATGCCATGCTCCTTACAATAGTCATGAAATTATTTAGAGATAAACTCCCCACCATTGCATAACTTATTAAATTTATTTTTTAGTCAATTTTACTTTCAACCATATCTTTAAAGATCTTAAATTTCTCAAAAGTTTATGTTTTTTCCCTAAAAAATGCAATCCAAATTAGCCTATTGTAATCATCAATAATTAACATAAAATATAGCTGACATGTTGGTGTTTTTATTCTTGAAGGACCACATAAATCCGTATGAGCTAAATGTAAGGGCCTAGTGGTAGAGTTTAATTTAGATTTGAGAGGGACACAATTTTTCTTTCCAATATAGCATGATTTGCAAATTGTATTCTCAGGCTTGGAAATTTTTGTTAGGTCCCTTGCATCGTCATTTTTTTCCCAACTTTACTATTTGGTCAAAATTTAAATGGCCCAATTTCCTATGCCATAGCCATTTCTCATAAAACTTACTGAAGCAACATTTCTCAATCTTTTGATTCAAAACATAAACATTGATGTGTGTTTTAATAGTTTCAACCACCAATTCACCCGTGCGCATAGACTTAATTTTACTATTTTTATATTGAAACAAAACATCATATCCTGATCACACATCTGAGAAACACTTAGAAAATTATGTTTCAAGCCTTCAACAAGTAAAAAATTATTTTCATTACATCTACCATTTACCAGACTGATTTCCTTTTCCCTTTATTTTACCTCAGCATCATTCCCAAAAGTTACATTACCTTTGATAACTTCTTTTAGTGACAAGAATTTATTTGTATACCCTTGTATATGATCTAAACAACCATTGTCTACATACGAATGGTTTCCTTGATTCTGTGCATACAACACTAGATCACAATTTTCTTTCTTTTTCTCCTACCACACATTAGGTTGTTCTTTTTCTTGCAAGATCTCAGGGTTGGTATGAATTTTATGATTTTGAAATCAACTGCCTTATGCCCATAATTATGAAAATTATGACATTCCAATGTGCTATTCAATGGAGAAAAGGAATTTCTATTCTTGGCTATATTTCTCCTTAATTTGGAAAATCTATTTTTTTACTAATAAACAATATTTCTTCTTTGATTTTTGCTTTTTTCTGAAGGTTAAATTAACCCTACAAATGACATCTTTCTGACCATAATTCATGCATGTAAAACAATAGCCGGGAAAAATATCTTCATACCTAGAAGCAACTTGATTGTTGAAGCTTTGTTGACTTCTTCTCTGGGGTATAGTGGATCTTTGTAGAAATAATGCTTGAGAACTGTAGTTGTAGCTTGTATTCACTTGTTGCTATTGATTTCTTCCTTTATTTCTCTTTACAACACTGTCCTTGGGATGAGTCAAATTATTGACTATATTTTTGTCCTTTGGTTGTTTATGAGATAGATTGTTGGCTTTTTTTTTTATTACCTTCATGCTACCGAGTTTTCTTCTTTATGGCTGGGACATTGTTTGGTCATTTTACTACTTCGAAAAAGTTGATGGTTTTATTTCCTTTATGTGTTATTGAACTTGATTTAGTTTCATAGCCAAAACCAATCTTTACATGAGGGGGTCTTGTACATTAATTATTTCATTCAAACTATTGGCTCCTTTGCTAAATTTATGGTTTGAACTTAACCCTATTTTAGTCTTGTCCAACACTTTTCTAAGAGTGAAAACCTCCTCCTTGAGCTTTTCACATGCCATATATTTCTCTTTGATTTACTCTTGCAAAGTATCTTGAATCTTCTTTTCTTCTTATATTTTCAGGAGATGAGGTGCCATTCTTTCATAATTACCTTTGGCCAATATTTGTTTTTGCATTTTTTTCCCTTAGCCTTTGAATCTCTTCTAAGGCATTGATCGCCTCACCTTCCAAGTCCACTTCAACCTTTTCTTCATAATAATCTACATGATATACTTCTAGATATTCTATGGCCATGAGCATCAACCCCTTTGTACTTTCTAGAGCTTTGTCTTCATAAGAGGATTGACTATATTCATCTTTTGTAACACCCTCCTCCCACATTTACCCAAGCTAACCAATCAACTGGGGTAAACACGTGACGATAGGATACTATGATGTGATTCAACTCCCCATATATAGTTAAGGAAGTGAAACATATAAAAAAAACCCAATCTGACCTTACTCAGGAACTATAGAACCTTTAGGAGACAACCAACCCTTACAGGTTCCTAACCCTTGGGACAACTTGTATTTTTCCTGAGCTAGACCCCCATCCACTCCCATGACAAGCCATGCATGTGACTAAGGGCCTCCAGTCTCTCCCACATTAAGGAATGCCAGTAACTGTGGCCTTTTTTAGGTAGTTTTAAGCTAGTGACCCCATATTTTGTGCCACTTTTTCAAGGCCAAGACTCAAGAATAGGCCCAGAACTTCATGAAAATTCTAGAAGTGTCAAATAACCATGAATTAAATCTAATAATGCAAACATTGGTGCAAGGAATTGAACAAATACCTACTAGCCACGACAAGCATTTCATCAAACATATCACAAACATGAAATCTACAGGACATAACAACAGATCTGAGCATGAGGGTCTCATACTTACCTGAGATTCATAATGAAGGATTGATACCTTGTCACAATAGGCGCATTATCATCTATTAGATCATATATTAATTCACATCTCATGTACTAATCAAATCATGATGAGGGACATAACCAATGTCTGTTATAAACCATTATTACTTATAATCATCATAAATAAGAAGGATATAGCCACCATAATACCACATATAAATAAGTACATTGAAACATGAAATACCAAAGGAGAAGGAACTCTTATTAATGAATTCATAAGCCAACCAAGTTAGGGACTTCCATAAACCACCTGACCATAGATTTAGTTAACCCAAATATTTCTTTCAGCCAATCACCCATGTGCCATATTCCAAGCATGAATGTGGGACTCACAACAAAACCAACCAGGGCTTTGTCAGGCTTTATCATATATCCCACCAAGGGACTCCTAGGCACTAAACCCTCATCAATACAACTAGGATTTACCATAATCCCATGGGATCACTAGGCCTATACTGGCATGGATGCCTCTTGATCTCTCCACCTAAATCGTGAGGAATTTGTCTATCTCAACCTCTCAACTTTACCGTGTATCCCACCATTACTAGTCAAGGGATTCCTAGGCCTACGAGGTCACCACCCTCTAGGATTTATCGTGTATCCTGCCATTACTGGTCAAGGGATTCCTAGGCCCAATCAAGGGTATTCATAATCAAGATTTACTGTATATCCCACCTGGGGATTCCTATGCCTTTTGATCAATCCTGAGACCACCCTACTCAACTTTGAATCCATCTGACAATCCAGCACAACTAAAACAAGAGAGCCCCATCACACCATGGGTATTCGAAAATGGTAAGGAAAGGTTGGAGAACACTGTCACACATGACAAAACCCATGCCAATGATAGAAAGAGAACTACAAACATACATGCATGTACCATGCATGCTAAAACTATAAAGGAGATCATACATGCAACTCGATACTTGCAAGCAATCCCATTGTAGCCACTTGATCCTACTCTTCCTTACTTGATCTTTTACTTCCTCTTGCTTTCTTTTCCTTCATTTGCCTTATTTCTTCCAATGCCTTAGTTCTCCAAGAATGCTCTAAATGTCCAAGAGTATGAGAGAGAGAGAGAGTAGAGAGAGAGAGCTCCAAAACAAAATTGACAAAAAGGTCATGAACTGATCCTCAAAAGCTTGTTTATTAATGAGGCCTCAATTTTCTTCATTTTCCGTTATTTTCCTTCATTTTCCTCCTCACATGCAATCTGTGACCTTTCACATTCCTTTTCTCCTAATTTCCATTATTTTCATAAATCAAATGCCAATTAATGCCACTTTTCCTTTCCAAATCCTTTGCCATTGCCTTTTCCAATTTCCATAGCCACAATAAACCAAATTAACACCCATGTTAGGATGTTTTTGCCCACCATTCATCTTGGAATACATGTCCCATGACCTTGGTTATTATTTTTCCTATATTAACTTTATTATATGGAATTTTAACTAGGGTTGTTATAGAACCCTCTCCCTTAGGGGAACACCGTCCTTGATATCCAATGACACCTACAACTAGAAAGAGCTAAAAATAAAAACATACTACATTTTAACCTATTTGATTTATCGGTTCTGGAGCATGAGCATCTTTCTCTGCAAAATAAATTGAGGTTCCAGCTAGAATTCTCCTTATGGATCCACCTGCAATACATACCCATCAATCACATTATCAACATCTTTAACATACTTCTTAAGCAATGACACATGGAAAACATAATTGAATTTCACTCTCAGAGGTAGTGCAAGTGAATAGGGTACTGGTCCAATTCTTTCAAGAATCTTGAAAGGTCCACAAAGCCGAGGTGCCAACTTGGCACATGATTCAATCCTCAAGGAGCTCTTCTTCGACTTCATGAGAAAATACACTTGTTCCCCAACCTGACACTCCTTAAATATTTTGTTCCAATCCACATAACTTTTTCTGTATATCCCGTGTTTTCTTTAAATTCTTCTTTTTTACTTGCATTTCCTGTTCCATCTCTACCAACATATCTAGTCCTATCAATACCCTGTTCACTGGATCACTCAAACTGATGGGAGTATTAAAACTCCTCCAATACAGTTCCTCAAACAGAGTCATTCTCAGTGACTCCTGATAACCATTATCTTAGGAAAAATCAACCAATGGAAGGTACTTCTCCCATCTCCTTGGTTGATGCATCACATACATCCTCAACATATCCTCCAATATCCTATTGAACCTCTGTTTATTTCCATCTGTATGTGGATGATAAGTTGTGATGATGGCCAAATCTATCCCCAAACCTATAAACAACTCCTTCCAAAACTTGGAAGTGAACTTAGAATCCCTGTCTGACACAATATTCCTTAGAACACCATGAAACCTCACTACATCTCTAATGAAGACATGTGCTACATCATTAGTTTAACAAGTAGACTTCACTGGAATGAAGTGCATTACCTTCATCAACCTGTCAACCAAAACCATGATGGAATCATGCTGCCTAGATGTCCTCGAAAAACCTTTGATGAAATCCATGGAAATGACCTCCCATTTCCACTCTAGAATTAGAATTAGTTGTAATAACCCACCTGGATTCTTACACCTACTTTCACTTGTTGATAGTCTAAGCATCTAGAAAAAAATTCTACCACTTCCTTCTTCATATTCAGCCAATGATAAGATTTCTTCACTGATGTTAATGTCTTGTAGTATCTTGGGTGACCTAAATACTATTTTCCATGAAATCCTCACAAGATAGTCTTCTTTTTCTCACTTTCATTCGACACATAGACCTTATCCCTAAATATGACCAAACGATTTGTTATAAGATAATAGTCCACATCCTGACCATATGTGCCCTATTGTAACTTGTGCATAAGCTACATGTACTTGTCATCCTACTGTCTTTCCTGTAAGATCCGATCCTGTAAATCCATCCCATAAGATCTCACAATTTCTATGTGATTTACCTGTATCCACCTGCTAATAGGATATGTAACCTTGTTCTCCTTTCCCTTAATGTACACGATCTCGAAATCAAACTCATTGATCATGGCTAAGCATCTAGCTTGCCTGACATTCAGATTCATTTGTTCAAACAAGTATCTCAATCCACCATGGTTACTCATCAGTACAACTGCTAAAAGATATTGTCTCGACATCTTCAATGCATGGATGACCGCTACCAACTCAAGATCATGTGTTAGATAATTTTTCTCATGCTCATTCAGTTTCTATGACTCATAACATGCTACTTGTCCTTCCCACATTAGGACTCCACCAAGTCCTCTCTTGTAGGCATCTATACACACCACAAACTCTTTGTCTAGATCTGTAATATTTAGCACTGGAGCATTTGTCAACAACTTCTTCAACTGCTCAAAACTTGTTGCAGATTCCTTTGTCCTTAAAATTTCTTAGATTTCCTCTCTAGTTACATAATATGATATGAAATTAGAGAGAAGTTTCTGATGAACCTCCTATAATAACCTGCTAGCCCCATAAATTATCTTACCTCATATGCATTTCTAGGAACTTCCAACTCCATCATAGCTCTTATCTTCTCTAGATCTAGTACTATACCTTCCTTGGAAACCACATTCCCCAAGTAGTATACCTATGTCTAAAATAAATTAGATTTACTGAGCTCTTCCTCATTCTTAGAATATATAAATATGTCATCAATGAACACAATAAAAAACTTGTCCAGATAAGAACACAAAACATTATTCTTCAAGTACATAAAGGTAGTTGGAGCATTAGTCAAACCAAATGGAACCACAACAAACTCATAATGCCCATACTTGGTCCAGAAAGAAGTCTTGTATATGTCCTCTTCTTTAATGTGTACTTGATGGTATCTGAATCTGAAGTCAAAATTCGAGAACACTTCTTCTCCCTTCAACTGGTTGAAAAAGTCATCAATCCTTGGCAATGGATATTTGTTCTTGATGGTCACCCTTTTCAAGTACCTATAATCAATGCATAACTTGAGAGTACCATCCTTTTTCTTCACAAACATTGGTGCACCCCAAAGTGATACACTTGTCCTAATGTATCTATTGTCAATAATTTCCTTCAATTGCGACTTTAACTCTAACTCTGGTGTGCTCACCCTGTATGCTGCCTTCGATGCTAGTGCTACACATGGTACCAACTCAATGGAAAAGTCCACTTCCCTGTGAAGCGACAACTCTGAAATACCATTAAGAAAGCTATGCACCTATCTCTAATAACAAGGACATGAAAAATCAAAATTTATCAACTCCTAAGGTCTCCCTGCCTTACATAAAAGGTACCACTAATAAAATTACTAAAATTCTTAATAAACATAACATCAATGTAGCATTCACCCCTACTAACACCATTAGTCAATTAATCAGCTCAGTCAAGGATCCCATAAACCCTAATCTACAAAAAGGTGTTTATGTGATTCCTTGCTCATGCGGTAAGGAATATATAGGTGAAACTAATAGGTCTCTTAATATTAGGATTAAAGAACACGCGACCGACCTAAGAAGAGATATGACCTAAAAATCAGCCTTAGCAGAACATGTTCACTTTTCCTCTCATTACATATGCATGGACGAGGTCAAACTAGTTAGAAAAGAGGACCACTATCTTAGAAGGAAAACCAAAGAAGCCATAGAAATAGAAAAAAGGAAGAACAATTTGAACCAGGACGATGGACTAAAACTAAGTAACACGTGGAAACCTTTACTTGACAATCTTAAAAATCAATAATTAACCCTTATCCCTTAAATTATCCTATTCCCTCCTCTCTTAAAAATATCAATATAGTAATCACCAAAAACATCAATCCTCATATCATCATCATCTTAATCATAAATTAGTAGTGATTAATTCACCCATAATCAATTGATAACATTAAACAATGAAAATTACATCTAGGATTGATAGATAATATTATAGAATTAACTCACCAAATATATTAGGATTTATTAATTAAAAATTAAATAAATTTATCAAATAAATAATTAAACACGAAATAAATACATAAAATTAGGACATATTAACAAATAATAAATAATTAAAACTAATAAATTAATTTTAATGAATTAGACAAATTAGATTAGTAGTTAAAAATCTTTGTGGAAAGTAATTAATTAATATATATATATTTATAATTATATATATAATATATTATATTGTATAATATATATATATATATATATATATATATATTTAATCAATTATTTACGTTAAGGAAATAAACTAAACAATTAATCAACAAACTAAAATTTTTAATAATCATTCAATCGCATTAATAAATTAATTAATAAATCAATAACCATATATTTAAATAAATTTAAAAACATAGTACGTAAATATAAATCAATTATGTTATAAACCTATTAATTAGTTAAAAAAAAATTAAAATAAATTAAATAAAATAAATTTAATAAATTAAATAAAAATCATAATAATAAATTAAATAAAGAATAATAATTAATCAATTAATTAAATAATTGAAAATCTAGCCGACCTATTTTCTTACATGTTTTCTTCAATTTCCTATATATATAACCTAAATCTAGCTCCTGGATACATCATTAAGATTTGAAGAATATCTATTGACGCATCCCCTAATGATGGACTCACTTGGTAGTTCGAAACATTGGGTTCACTAAAACTCTATAACAGGTCATTCCTCCTATCTAAAACTCTGAAATATCTATTGGAAATACATCTTGAAACTGGTACAAGATCGGGTACCTCTTCATAACTTCTACATCCTCAACATCCTTACCTTTATCACTATAAATATGCACTGCAAATAACACAAACCCTTTTCTGCGACTGCACTTTGCTTGCATAGTTGTCACCATTCTAACTGATGTAGCTTTCTTCTTATCCTGCGAGATTCCCTGTACTCCATTGTCATCCAAGAATTCAATAGCTTTTTCCTAACATTCCAACTTAGTCCTGTGAAGATACAACCAGTCCATACCCAAAATCATACTATATGATCCGAACAACATTACATTAAAATGTTCTGAAGTAGGAATACTATTAAACTAGAATGCACAAACTCTTACCCAATGATGAACTCTCTTATTTGTACATGTAGCCAACTCCACTAACCAAGATTCTATATGCGCTTATTTATTCAAACCACACTTATCCACCATGTCAGGACTTATATAACTATAATTAGAGCCAGTGTCAATCAAAATAGAAACAACTTGATCACAAAGATTACCATCCGTCTTGACAATATATGCTTTTTGATCTACCTGCTTGTTATCCAGTGCTGCATAGATTCGTTGAATTCTTTTCCCAACATCCCCAACTGTCTATGCTTCCTATGCACTATAAAACTGAGGCCTACCACCCTGATTCTGTGGGAAATCTCTCTTGAGATGCAGCTTTCCAAATATCCAACACTACAACTGTCCTTTACCATCACCTTTATTCTATTTCCCTCCATGCTGTGACCCATTAAACTTCTTGTAAGGTGAAAATTTTTATTTCTCTATTGCATTATGAGGTCATGGTCTTTTTGGCTGCCATTTACCTTTAGCTTTGTCTTTCCCTTTCCAACCTTGTTGAGATTCTATCTTACACTTTGGTTTCTCATAACAGTGCTTCAATTTCCCAATGACCTCAAGCGGCCAAGGCTCATCATAATCAATCCAATTGATGAGGCTCATCAATAGGTAAATTATATAGACCTTAATGCTAGGTGGTGTCACTCCCAGAGACAACCTTGGATTACTTACAAGACCAATGCCTAGGTACATATAAATCAGTGTGCCTCAAATGATTCTCAAGCAGGAGGAGACATTACCCATTTTCTGTACACACACACACACACACACACACACACACACCACACACATATCTATATATATATATATATTATATAATATATATATAATATATATTATGTATAATGTATATATATATTATATATTATATATATATATATATATATATATATATAATATTATATATATATATATAGATATATATATATATCTCAGAGAGTTGGTTCTTTCATCCAAAGATGCAAGCCATATGTTTCAGCATTTTACACACACATAGTTCCCATAAATATAACAAAAATAGTGGAGGCCAAGCACTTCAAAGATTTACAGTTTTAATCAGCTTTATAAGATAAATGAGAGAAGTCAGAGAAAAAGAACAACTCATGATATAGAACTCAAAGCACCAAGAATTCTATATATAAAGCATAAAGCTTGAAACCATGAGATTTACTATAAACACTGAGTTAGAGGAAGATGTAGTGGACAGAAAAGAAGTTGAGTGATATGCTTCATGCAATACATCTTGAAAATGTGATTTCAACCCCTCACACAGGCATATGCATTAACACTTTAACGCAGATGAATCTGTAGACAAGTTTGAAATATTAGAGTATATATTATTGCATGAATTCAAAAGAGGAAAATATACAATATGAATGAAACAGGGAAATAACACACTGTAAAACTTCAGAGGAGGAATCACCACCAATCCTGTAATATTTTGCAAGATCTATGTTACTAGGTAATACAGTTATAAAAATCATAGACTTTCTTTTTAGATTTTGGAACCCTTTTTCAGTGCTACGACCCCCTATTTATAAGAAGAGGGGGTGATTTTATCATGGTTTCATACATAAAACCTTGGGCCGAGTTTTCAGTTGTCAAGTCATCTCTCACTCTCTTCCAGGGGAGGTTCTCTATCCAAAAACATTAAGAACAATAATAATGGCCCCACAGAGGAAGGAATATCATAGAATCACGAAACAAGTGAGAGATTAATGCGAAATCCCCAGCACCCCAACCTTGTAATCACTTCTATTTCATGGCTACATTTAGTTCATGGTATATGCTCCTGTACTACTCAACTAGCTCCCATTATTTCATCTTAAAAATATTTGGTGCCAACCTTGAGAACGGGTTATGAAGAGCCACTTATGGGGGGTGCCCATACTTGGTATTAAATGCTCCTTCCCCTGATTCACTGCTACATCCACCTCTGGGACCAACTCTATCACTTCGACCTTAAATGTTCTACTGAATCCCTCAGTGCTTTTCTCTACCTGGCCTCAAAGGCTTGATCTCCTATATCTTCCTCTACAACTACTTTCGGCGCTGACCTCATCGATTTCTGCCATAAAAACCTTCTGAGCATAATTGACACCCTGATCTAGCCTAGGAGTGTGTTCTCGGTTTAATGATAGAAGTCTCAAGGGCACAAGCATTCATCTCTTCATACAGGTGAAAGGGCACAGGCTTATACCTCTAGAATGAGCCAAAGGGCACCTTTGGATTTTCTCCTTATCCTCTCTTTATTTTAGCCCCTTTATTGAATTTCCTTATACGACCGAGGCTAGAACCAAAGGGCCCATGTGTTGGCTCTAGAGTTCTTAATAACTGCGTGGGTGGCCTTTTATTTATACCACATAAGTCTCTGATTGGATTATTTCTTGGATGTGAAATCACTATACAATACAACACATAACCTATCACATTCCGGGGGCCCTTTCCTTATCGCAATCGCAGCTGGGGAGGAAACACACCTGAAGAGAAAGATTTACATTGAGTGATCGTCGTTCACCGATTGCGGTAGGTGATGTCATCACTGCCACGTGTCACCTAGAAATGGCCCCATAGGACCCTTGAAAATGCCAAAAATGAGTGACATGTGGCCACCCGCTATGTCAACATCTGTACATGCCACACAATTGTTGACATTAGCTGCCATGTCAGCTCAATGGACCCAACATATGCCACCATGTGGCCCCCCTAGAGGAGAGAGAAAATTTCCTACCCAACGTTGGTTTTGCGTGAAATCCTTTGTTAATCAGAATTTCCCTTCGATGATTTAGCATTGTATCGCAAAATCACAGTGTTACGGGGTATTTTGAAGAGTGAACCCTTTGCTTCGCTGATCCACCAATACAAAATGCACCATACCGCCACGTGGAGGAGAGAGAAAGGGGACCACCTACTTTTGTTTTTCTATGATTTCCTTTGTTAACACTTTCTGGCCCTTCCCTAGCATTGCAACAGTATATCGCATTATCGAACCTTGCATGGTTTGGAGTATGATGTAGCTGAGGGATTTTTGGAACTGCGGGATGCGATATGTGATATTGACGTTCGGGACTATTGTGATGTGGGATGGGGGATGCAGGATTGTGCCATGTAGAGGAGAGAGAAAGGGGCATCCCCTTCCTATTTTGTTAACCATTTTCTTTGTTCATGAATTTCTCAGCCTCCTCTAATGATATTACATCATATCGCAATCAGACCCCTAGTGCAGTCTTCAGGACTTAAATCTCGCTAATACCGATAAACATGGTGCCTTGACCCATTGATGCCAATATGTGATAACGACGATCGACGAATCACAGTTTCTACAATCGTCGATGTTCCTTGCCTCCTGGTCCTCGCCAATACTGATATGCGATTGCGATGAACTGTCCCAAGCCCCGATTGTGATTTTTTTTCCATACTTAGCCATTTTCCTCATTAGTTGGGCTTTCCAGGGGTAATATTCTATAAGCTAATTGCAATGAACTGCCCCAAGTCCCGATTGTGATTTTTTCTCCATAATTAGCCATTTTCCTCAATTAGCTAAGCTTTCCAGGGGAAATCTTCTACAGGCTCTAACTTTTGATCTGAGAACCCTTTTTTGGACTTCCACCAAACATAGCAACAAGGTCCTTCCAGTAGAGTGTGCCATTGGATATGATATATTTATGGGCTTGTAACCTCAGGCTTCAATATTTGGAGGCATCCAACCCCAATGTGCACCTCAATAATAAGAGGTAATGAACGATATTCTTCTACCATGGTGATCCCTCGTATTTGGCATAGATTTTCTTCTTAGATGTTTTAATACTGCTCTGATGATCCTCTGGTTTGTCTTTCTTTGTTGTAAGGTTTATCCCTAGTGCTTGGCAGTTGGATTAAGTTAAAACCTTGGACAACCCTTGGCCTTTAATGAGCTTGGAAGGATTTATTTCTAGCTCGTATTCCTATATTTTCACTATCTACCTGCCCCTCTTTCCCTCACTGTCTCCTTGCACCAAGATGTCCTTGACTACCTTTGTTGGGACAAACGCTGTGATTTTTTACTGCAACACATACGCACAGAATGCCTTTAGAGTCTTGACCAATGTGTAATCTTGTTTCTCCAATATATTATATCTTAGTTCAATGTCCCTTAGTACTTGGCTGAAGAAGGTTATGGGCTACTCATAACCCGCTTTATTTTTCTGTAGCAGCACTATGGAAATGGTATGTGGAGAGGTGAAAGAAAATATGTAGAAAGGCACTGAATAATCGATATTGGCTAACACTGGGGCTTCAACCAAAACTTGTTTGATTCTTCTAAAAGAATCACAGGGGATGGGGCTCCACTTGACTTCGTTTCCTTTCTTGAGCATGTCTATAATACCTTTGAAAATCTCTGCGTAGTTGGGTATAAATTGCCTCAAGAACTTTATTCTTCCCAAGAAGGCTTGGACTTCTTTTTTATTCCTGGGAAGAGGAATGTGGCTAATGGATTCAACCCATTTAGGATCAATTGTCACACCCTCCTACGATTCTACATGTCCTAGCAGCTTCCCTTCACTTAGGGCGAATTGGGATTTCTTAGGATTCAAGGAGAAACCATATCTCCTGCACTTCTCAAAGGTGAGTTCTAAGTGGAGGATGTGTTCCTCCTTAGTCTTGGAAAAGATTGTGATTTCATCCAAGTAAGCTACCACAAATTTGTCTCGCTCCCCCACGAAAGCTATATCCATGGCTCTTTGAAATGTGGCCCCTACATCTATCAGCCCAAAAGGCTTGTGAGCATACATAAATGTTCCCCATGGGGTGGTGAAGGTGGTCTTTTCATGATCCTCGGGATGAACTACCACTTGATTATATCCAGAGAACCCATCCACCATAGACATTTTGGCTGAACCAACCACCTTCTACAATATATTATCCATCTTGAGTAGCAGGTAGTTGTTTTTCAAAGACGCCCTATTTAGGTTTCAAAATTCTACATATAGCCTTATCTCTTCGTTCTTCTTACGAACCGGGACCATATTCGCTACCCACTCAGAGTATCTTAAAGGTACTATAATCTTTGCTTGTATTAGCTTCTTTATCTCCCTTTCAATGGAGGGGAGTAAGAGTGGATTTATTTTCTTGAGTTTTTTCTTGTAGGGTTTCACTCTGATTTTCAAAGGAATCTTATGTTGTATGATGTTAGTATCAAAAATTTTCTAATAATCATAAGACCAAGAAAAAACATATTTGTAGGCTTTGAAAAGATCTAAATACCTCTATTTCTAGTGCAAGGGGATTCCTTTTGACAACTTGATCATATGAGGCTCCTCCTCTGATCTAATGTTGCAATCTTGTTCTTGATCATCCATCTCAGGAGCTATTTGTTTGGTGGCTATGTCATCTTTATTAAAAATTCTTTCTAGTGGGATTAGTCCATGAGGGATAGTGTTCCCTTTCAGTTGAAAAATTTTGTACCCAACCACTGCATCTTTCCATGAAGTGGCTTCTTGATCTTCTTCTTCTTCTTCTTCTAGATTGATGGTGGAGTTAGAAAACTCCCCAACGACCTTTATCAAATGTTTAACTTGTTAGTCATCTTCGAGCACCTACCAGCGCTTGATGTTATCAGGTATGGAGGGTTTGTACCTGAATTCCACTTCATATCTAAGGAGAGGATTTTGGGGGGACTTGAAAGTACTTGCAGCTACAACAAGAGAATCTGCCATCCTGTTTTCTTCCCTAGGCAGAAACTAGATGTTAAAAGCCAAGAAGAAATTATCAATAAGTCCCATACTTCATTTCGGTATGTCCCCAGTCTGTGGTGTTTGGCTTGGAATTGATTCTTGATTTTCCTTACGACCAACTCAAACTCTCCATAAATTGTTAGAAATTTAATATTCATATTTTTTGCAGCCTATAACCCAAGGAGCAATGCTTCATATTCTGCCACAATGTTGGTTGCTTTGAACCCTAGTTTGAATGAGAGGGGTATCAGGCAACCTTCAGGAGATAGCAACAATACTCTTGCCCCATTACCCTCTTTTGAATTAGCTCCATCAAAACATAGTTTCCATACTTTGATTTCACTTGCATGTTGATGTTATAATTGCCATTTTGGGTGGATTGATGTTTCTTATGTGATAGCCTTATCTTCTTCTAAAAATAGGAAACAGAGGTCACTTTCTTTTCCATACACTTGGGAGTTTTTTGAGCCTTTTGCTGGGATCATAGTTTTTACAAACCTGGATTCTCTATATAGGCTCCTTTGTTCTCCTCCAAAAGTGGGAATGGTGGCATAAGTTAGATCCAATGATAGAGCCTCCTACCTTGGAACCCCAAGACCTAGATAGAAGCATGTCAAAGCGAGGGGGTATATTTGCCACTACTATGTCCATTACCATGCTTTTCAGAGGGATCTAAGCCAGGTTCACCACAAAATCCTTTATCATTCCCAAACATTTGAATCTCTTGGAGTCAAAGGAGTATAGGTCCTTGTAGGGCCTAGTGATATGCAAGCCAAGTTGTTCCATTACTTCCAAGGGCATGAGGTTGTGGGAGGCTCCATAGTCCAACATGAAATTATGTAAAACAAGATCATGGATTCCCAGAGTTACATAGAAAGGTGCAGTAGAAGGATCCAGATCCTCCACATGCAGCCCAAAGACCACCATTGGCCTCTCTTCTTGGAGACTTAGAGAAGCCTGGGTGTGTGATTAGGCTGATGGAAGCATAAATTGAGATACCTGAGATTTATAGGTAGGTTGCTTTAAAATCTCAGTCAGTGGAACCAGAATATTTACCTTTTCAAGCTCCCTTTGAAGGTTGAATGTAGATTGGGTCTTCTCTACACCCCTTGGCCCAACTTACCCTTCACTATGACTGGTATTTTTCTGCAAAACAAGTGTTTCCTTTGCTGTGTGCTCCTTTGAGTGATTTCTTTCCTTATTCAAGGGCACTTTTATCCTAGCAGGGTCAGGATTCAGCTTGCATTTTCCTTTGTCTGGTACTGGAGGAGTAGCTTGGGGATCATTTTCCTCCTGTTGCTCTAGTTCTCTTGACCTCTTCTTTGAAAATCTTAGGTTATATTTATGTTGTGGTCGTGCCAACATGAAATCTGCAAACTGTTTGCAATAATCATCCATATCTTGTTTATCTGCTGCTTCTCCATCATGATTGACCTCCTGGTGAACCATATTCTCCTATTCTTCTTCAAAGAAAGTAGAATATAATTCTCCTTGCATATCCTATGTATCTAACCATTTCTCATTGGGATCACCTTCTAAATATAGAGGATGAGGGATTTGATCCAGCTGTTCCTTTCTTTCCCGTGGTAGTATCTATAATGGAGGCCTTCTATATTGTGGGTTATATCCATGATTGTTTCCTTTAGCATTTTGTTTGGAGGTACTCTTGTTCTAAATTTCGAGTTTTCCAAACTTATGTGAAAAACTCCTGATGAGTTGATCCAACTCCTCCAATTTCGGGTGTGGTGATTCTCTGGTTTGACTAGACGAGGAAGATTCTTCTTTGCCTCTTCTATTCCCAGTAGTTGCCTGCTTTCCACTTGACTTCCCTGTGGAGGCAAAATTTGCTTCTACTTCTAGAGCATTGACCTGGAGTTGGTCTAAGGTAGGAGATTTCCTTTCTCTTGAGGTGAAACAAAAGTCAAATTCAAAGGCTCCCAAGTAAACTACCTAAGTAGCAGCTTGAGGAGGTTTTATCTCAGTAGGAAAGTTGTTATACTATTTATTGAATCTCTTATTAAAATATGAGATATTCTCCTTTGGATTCTTCCTAATGGAAATGAAATCTATGAGGAGGTACTCATGATCTTTCTTCTCACCCCATTTTTGTTTGAAGGAGGTTTCCTATTCCTCCCAGGTAGTGATGGAAGCATCAGGAAGGTTTTTGAACCATTTTCTAGCTTCTCCATCAATGGATTGTACAAAAAGTTTGAGGACCACATCTAACTATTCTACATTCAGGTTCTTAGAAAAAACATAGAAGGCTTGAATGTGTTTCTGAGTAGAATATCTTCCCCATTGAGCGTAGGCAAAATCTTCAAGTAGTCCTGGGGCATATCACTCAGGTGCTAAGGTTAATTGAGAGGTGCATACTTATTTAGCAATAATCTTGGAAGAGCCATCTAGAATGGTGGAGGAGGATTGAAATTTACTTGAGGAATTGAGGTCAAGACCACAGGAGTTGGAGGGGAAGGAGGGTATGTTAGGGTTTTAGGAGCAAGTCCTGAATTGTGAGAAACTGTGAGTTGAGAACTGGAGGAGGAAGTGGTAGAGGCTGGTGAGATGGTAGCAAAGGCAGGGGGAGTTCTCTCTCTCCAGACTTTTCTGAAAATTAATTTTTCAGGGTCAGGAACAAATGGAGCTTTCTGTTGTGAATTGTCTGAGTGAGTATGAGGCCTTCTAAAATCTAGGGTGATGAATGATAATGAGGGGGGTGTGGAGTCGCCAAGGTGATGTGAATGAAATCAGAACAGACTTCGTTCACCTACATGAAGGGTGCTCAATTTTTCATATCCCAGGGAAAAAATCCTTCAATATGTTCCTTGGAAATGGCACCAGAAGATGTTGTCACTCCCAGAGACAGCCTTGGATTGCTTACACGACCAATGCCTGGATACATCTAAAACGGTGTGCCTCAAATGATTCTCAAGCAGGAGGAGACATCACCCGTGTTCTGTACACAGACACACACACACAGGGAAATAACACACTGTAAAACTTTAGAGGAGGAATCACCACCAATCTTGTAATATTATGTAAAATCTATGTTACTAAGTGTATGGAAAATCTATTGTCTTCCCGATCTAACTAGCAATGCCAATAAAAAGGTTGTTATAAGAAGCTAAAGAGGAGCCAAGTCCCCTAATAAGGAGGATTAATTAGTTGGTTGAGCTTCTGGAGAACAGAGAATTGGTGGAGGCCAAACCATCCAATTATATAAAAAAAGAAATCTTTGTTTGATAAGAAGGCAAAGGACAAACCTCTTCATCCATGAGATTTAGTTCTTAGGTGGGACGTCTAACAGGAGGACAAAGGTAAACATGGAAAATTTGATCCACTATGGTTTGTCTTCTTTAGGATTGTAGAAGAGAGAGGGAACAATACATTTCTCCTTGAAAAATTAGATGGTGAATTGTTGGAACTACCAGTGAATGGTCAGTTCCTCAAGTTCTATTTTCAAAATTAAGAATTAGCTATCTTACACTCATTGTAAATATTCGGTGTGTTTACTGTAGTTGTCATTCAAATTTTATTTTATTGTAAAAAAATATGCTTTTGTGAAAGTTATATTTTGATTGAGAAATGTCTCCATGCCCAAAGGAGTAGTTTGTAGTGTGCAGGTTCTCAACACCTTTCTGGCAAGGCACTGTCCCCGGATGGGGCCAATGTTGTCATTTACTGCTCACTCACTTCTTTGCAAATGATCAGTGGTTCATGATGTATGAGAACACGGAAGTTGAAGCCATTTCCCGAGCCAAAAAAGTTTTCAGAGCTTGATGATATCTTCTCCATTGCATAGTGCTCAGAAAAATATTTCTAGTGGTATATAGAAGTTCAAAAAAGGGTTCTCGAATCAAAAGTTAGATCCTGTAGAAGGTTGCCTCTAAAAAGTCTAGCTGATTGAGGAAAATGGCTAAGTTTTGAAGAAAAAATGAAATCGGTACTTGGGACATATCAAATATCGCATATCAATATCACTGGGGACGAGGAAGCAAAGAACATCGATGGTTGTAGAAATTGCGATCGACAGATTTCCGATACCGCATATCGGCGTTGGTGGGTTAGAGCACCATGTTTATTAGTATTGACAGGATTTAAGTCATGAAGGCTATGCCGTGGGGGTGGTTGCGATACGATGAAATATCACGAGGGGGGCAAGAAATCCATTAACAAAGAAAATGGTTAACAAAATAGGAACATGCCACCCCCCTTCTCTCTCCTTCACGTGGCACAATCCTGCGGCTCAACAGTCCCGAACATCGATATCATATATCGCATCCCACAGATCCAGAAGTCCCTCAGTTACATCATACTCTGAACCATGCGAGGGCTAATAATGTGATATATTGTTGCGATGTTGAGGAAGGGCCGAAAAGTGTTAACAAAGGAAATCATGCAAAAACAAGGGGGGGAGGTCCCCTTTCTCTCTCCTCCATGTGGTGGTACGACGCATCAAATATTGGCGGAGCAGAGGGATTACTCTTCAAAATACCTCGCGATATTATGATTTTTCGATACAATGTTAAATCACCGAGGAGGGGCTGATTCTGATTAACAAAGGATTTCACGGAAAAATCAAGGCTAGGCATGCCTTTTTTTCTCTCCTCCACGGGGGCCATGTGGTGACATATGTTTGGTTCACTGAGCTGACATGGCAGCTGACGTGGCATGTACGGATGCTGATGTAGCGAGTGGATGCGTGTCACTTGTTTTTGTCATTTTCAAGGGTCCTATGTGGCCATTTATGGGTGCCACTGGGCACCACTCATAGGGTGACACATGGTAGTGATGACATCACCTATCACAATCAGTGATCGGTGATCACTCAATGTAAAGCTTTCTCTTTAGCTGTGTTTTCTTCTTGGCTACAATTGTGATAAGGAAAGGGGCCCTCGGATGAGATAGGTGATGTGTTGTATTGTATAGGGATTTCACATCCGGGAAATCGGCTAATGAGGGACTTCTTCAATATAAAGAAAAATCCCCCCCATGTAGTTATTGAGAAATTTTGGTGCCAAACACATGGGCCTTTGGTTCCAGCCTCGATTATATAAGGAATTTCAATAAAGGGGCTATAATAAAGAGAGGCTAAGGGGGGAATCCAAAGGTGCCCTTTCACCTGTTCCAGAGGTAAAATGCTTGTGCCCTTTCACTTCATTGAAGAGATAAAACACATGTGCCCTTTCACTTGATTGAAGAGGTAAATGCATGTGTCCCTTGAGACTTCCATCATTAAACCGAGAACTCACCCCGAGGCCAAATTAGGGCACCAATCGTGCTCAGAAGGTTTTTATGGTGGAAATGACAGAGTCGGTCCCGAAGGCAGCTGTAGCAGTGAATTAGGAGAGGGAGCATTCAAAACCAAGTATGGGCACCCCCCAGAAATGGCTCTTCATAACTCGTTCTCAAGGTCGGTGTTGAAGGTTTTTAAGACAGAATGATGAGAGTTATTTAGGAAGCGCAGGAACACATGCCATGAACTAAATGCAACCATGAAATAGAAGTGATTACAGGGATGGGGTGCTGGGGATTTTACATTAATGTCTCACCTGTTCCACGATTCTGTGATGTGCCTTCCTCTGTGAGGCCATTATTATTGTTCTTAATATTTTTTGGATACAAAACCTCCTCTGGACGAGAAAGAAAGCTAAATTGACAGCTGAAAACTTGGCCCAGGATTTTATGTATGAAATCATGATTGAAAGAACCCTCTCTTCTTATAAATAGGGGGTCGTAACATTGAAAAAGGGTTCTAAAATCTGAGAAGAAAGTTCGTTATTTCTGTGAAAACAATATCACTTAGTCACATAGATATTGCAAAATATTACAGGATTGGTGGTGATTCCTCCTCTGAAGTATTACAGTTTGTTATTTCCCCATTTCATTTATCTTATATGTTTTCCTCTTTTTAATTCATGCAATAATATATACTTTGATATTTCAGACTTGTCTACAGATTCATTTGCATTAAAATGTTAATGCATATGCCTGTGTGAGGGGTCGAAATCATATTTTCAAGCTATATTGCATGAAGCATATCACTTAACTTATTTTCTATCCATTAAATATTCCTCTAACTTATTAGTCATAGTAAATCTTATGGTTTCAAGCTCTATATATATATATATATATATATATATATATATATATATATATTTATATATATATATATATATATATATTATATAATTCTAGGTACTCTGAGCTCTATATCCCGAGTTGTCCTTTTCTTTGACTTCTCTCATTTATCTTATACAGCCGATTAAAATTGTAATATTTGAAGTGCTTGGCCTCCACTATTTCTATTATATTTATGGGAACTACGTGTGTGTAGAAATGTTGAAACACATGGATTGTATCTTTAGATGAAAGAACCAACTATATGATATATATGTATAGAATATGAGTGATGTCTCCTCCTTCTTGAGAATCATTTGAGGCACACCGATTTAGATGTACCTAGGCACTGGACTTGTAAGCAATCCAAGGATGTCTCTAGGAGCAACAACAACCCCATGGATGAAACCAAGTCCAATAACATGCCTAGGAGGTTTCTACTACCTTTTATTCAGCTATCCCCGATGTACCTATGATGAACTTAATTAATTGGAAACCTTAGTAGCTAGAGAAAGGTGGGTTGTAACATCCTTTGGTTAACATTTATCTCTTGTAAATAATTGTAATTACTTTTAATTGGCTCAGAGAGGGAAACATATTCCATTACTTGAGGAAGGAGGTTTCTTGAGGAAATTTTTGTTTTTAAATATCAATCATAGTTGGTTGAAAAGAATTAAATGTGCTAACTATGCATTGAATTTAACCGAATAAATAAGGATAGTCCAAGTGTACTTCAATTCCAACCACAAGCAAGGAAAGGACAAAATTAAAGACATGCATGAGTTGTGCTGTTAGGATGTTGAATGCCATGTAAATCATGGAGAGTGAGGGTAGTTAGCTTGTTTTGGGAAAGGAAATAAAACATGGATCATGGATTCGTACATGCGCTCCCTTGCTCATACACATGGAGGAGGCATTTGAAGAGAACACAAAATTTAGAATTGTTGTGTAAGAACATAGATCTGAATGGGAGACCAAGTGATCTTTATCATTGAATCAAACCCAAGAAAAATTGCTCTAGCTAAGGAACCCTCTAAGTGAGGCTTGTCGAGTGATTTATTTCAGAGAGCGTGGATTTCCTATACAACTAAAGAACCCATTGGAAGCTTGGGGATTGATGAACCTATTGGATTTGGGAAGAGTCACTCAAGTGCTGATGAGAGCTGAAGAACCACCAAGAGTTGTCTTGGGGCTAAAGGTCTTGTTCTTGACTCATTGATGAACCACCTAGAGAGTGATTTATTTGAACCTTCCATATTATGGACTCTCTTCTCCTAAAAGTGGGCTAAAGTTCTTTGTAGTGTGATGTGTTGGCATGGATGTGAATATGCCTAAAAACTGTGAATGACAAGCGTGTTGCTAGTGGATGAAGGCAGTGTGGCCTTGTGGCATCCTGTTTCAACTGTTTTTTTGGTTAAAATCCTTAGAAGCACTCCAACTAATCAAGCTTTGGAATATGTCTCAGGGGTGACAACTACAACTAATAGTGGTTGTATCTTGTTTCTAGTTGGTGGAGAGTTGAAGTCCCACTCTCATTTGGAACATTTCTGCATAGTATACGATAAGTGTTGTTTTAGCTTTTGTGTTTAAAATTCTAAAATGGGTGCATTGTGTTGGCTACATGTATGTAATGTTGTAAATGCTTAGATGTGTGGTTTGGGCCTATGAGTCACATTAGGAATGAGTCTCTTGTTTATCTATGGAATGTTGATTTCCTGTAGGAGTTGTGGGCATTGTGTGTGGTGTCTTGTTCACTTCCATAAGCGAGTTTTATGATTGCTACTAACTTAAAAAGGCCTACAAATATATGCATGGCTATGAGTCATTACTTTCTTAAGAATGTCACTGAAATTGAATGGAAAAATCCCCATTCCTACTTATACATTCGTTAACTATTTTAATTGTTTCTAAGCTCTAGAAGGATAGTGTAATGTAGAATTATTCATATTTATATCTAATGATTGAATGGGCTAGGTAGAGTATTGTCGAAAGCTCAGGAGGGATAACTTGATTGAAATATCAAAAGGCATAGCATCTGCATGGGCCATATAAACCTTAAGGGAGATGGTTGAGTCCTGGAGCTATCCCAAACATTATAGAACCACCACAGCAAAACCACAGGCTAAGTCACTTTGAAAATGACTTAACATTAACAACATGCACACATTGTTATTATTCAATCCTTAATGATTTTCAACTACATCGCATATGACATTTCCTTGGGACCAAGACCTCAGAATCTTGGACCTCATCGACCGGGTGGCGGTGCTTCCCCAAACATATAAGGTTATTTTGTTCAAAAAATAACCTCCAAGATTTTGTCTCTAGACGATAAAGTTCTTGTCAGCTGCCATTCTCCGGAGTCTGTCACTGTGATTGACTTGTCAGCCATTAGATAAATTTTGAGGTCTAAAATGGGACTCATTTTTTTTTTACAAACAAAATCAACTTTATAAGAACCAATAGGATTCAAGATGATGTCAACCATGGGGGATGATTCACAATTTTTTGAGTAAAAAATTAAAAATTAAAAAAAAAGAAAAAAAAAATACTCTTTTAACTCATTTTTTCAACTTATCTCCCTAAGGTTTTACTCAAATTTCGAGCAAGATCACTTGTTGGATGTAGAATTAATTTCCTCATCCAAGGAGTACCCATGTGGGATACTTTTGATGGACCCTTCTACATGAAAAATGAGAAATACATGAAAAATGTGATTGCAATAACG
Source organism: Pinus taeda (assembly GCA_000404065.3). Lineage (NCBI taxonomy): Eukaryota > Viridiplantae > Streptophyta > Pinopsida > Pinales > Pinaceae > Pinus > Pinus taeda. Next base: position 151,632 of record APFE030148014.1, read on the forward strand.
TGTTTTCATGCATTTCTCATTTTTCATGTTGCAGGGTCCTTCGAAAGTATGCAATGTGGGTAATCCTTCGATGAGGAATTAAATTCAACATCCAATGAGTGTTCTCACTCAAAATTTGAGTAAAACCATGGGGAGATAAGTTGAAAACACGAATTGAAAAGATAGTTATTTATTTTTTACCTCTAAAATTTTATGATCTAATCTAATATTATTTTATTATTTCCACAATTATTTTATAATACTCCTTAGGAGGCCCATTTTAGACCTCAAAAATTCTCTATTGAAACCTTGGAGGAAATGGTTCTTAGCGAGAACTCTTCTCGAAGGAAACTCTACAAAAGTAATCTCCTAGAAGAAATAATCATGGTGGTAAAGGGATTCTCAATGATAAATGGTTCTATGAGGAAAATCCTAGGAGGAAATGGTTCTTGTGGCCACATGTTTCTCCTAAGATTGCAATGTTTGAAATGAAGTGGAATTGATGGTCCCACACCCATTTACGTGATAGACCATGTGTATGGTCAAACAAACATTTGAGATTTTTTTGTGAGATCTACAATTAGTATGTTAGCAAGGCCTCTCCATGGTGATGTCGACAAAAAGGGAGGGGTTACCCTCGCTTTAATCCTATCCATTGAATGCATTGTAGTACATATCTAATTGAGATCATGGTAGGGATTTCCCCCTTGTGATATCAATGAGGGGAGGAAGAGGTCCCTCTAACCTTCTGATCATCCGACTTATTGTGCGTCATTAGATGGTGAAGGCCATAAATAAATATTCCTATATTTATATGTGTAATGTTTAATATGCATGCACTATATATATATAGATATATAAATAGTGCATGCATATTAACCATTACATATATATAGATATTTGTATGTTTATATATATATTATATATATATATATATATATATATATATACGTGGTTTCCATGTGGCGGATTGATAATGTGGCACTAAACTTTAAATGGTCATAAATTTCGATATAGAGTTCGGATCGAGATGAAATTTGTATCGTCAGAATAGTATCAACGAGACAAACATAATGGTATCATCCATTTGAATTTTTGAGTAAATTGGAAAATATTGAAATTTATAGATCCTATTTCCATAACACTACATTAGATCTCAGGTCAACATAGTAACCACTTCCATCTAATTCATTTTCTTGGGGTGGGTTAGGAGGGGGGGTGCATTATAGAGTGGCATCAGAGCATCCAGGTTCAACACTTGGATTGTATGGGATTTATCATGGGAAAGTAACAATAAGGTTCATGCAAGTAGTTTCATATTGATTTTTAGATATTAGCTGAACTAATGTTTAGGTGTTAAACGTTGGTCTAAAATTGATTGATTTCATGCATGGTTGATATGTTTACACTGTGATTTAATTATGCAACATGACACTAACAATTAATAATATTTTTTGTTATTGAGAAGCTAATACTTTATGTTGACTAATACATGTTTGATGAATATGCATGCAAATGTGATAACACTTGTGGCTTGATGTTGATTAACATTGGTGTACTAACATGGATTGCTTTTTTATAGCTAGTTTACCATGGAAGCTCCATAAGATCAAGTTCATGGTCATGATCGTGTTTATTTATTCATTTCATGATGTATCTAATAGTTGTGTGTGATTGAAAGCACATCACAAGTAGCAAAAGAACAGTGAGAATCAAGGAAGGAGAAGCAAGACGATTCAATATAGTTCTGAAAGGTCATAACACGGGCATGAAGAAAAATAAGTTGACCAAGGGGGTGGGGCAAACTCTCCTGACTTAATGGATGCCTTAAGGAGACTAAGGACCAAGATTAAGAGTTTTAAGGAAAATAATGAAAAGTTGGTGACAACTTAGGAAAGGAAAGCTAAGGTAAATGCCTTCATACTGCAAAGCCTTTCTGACTTATAGAGATAGAGGCAGCATGAGCTGGGGGCTAGTCACAGAGATAGGCAGAACCGTTTGGGATCAGAAGAAGGAATAATGGGGTAGATGGTAGAAAGTATAGGAAGAGGCACAAGTGGGAGAATGAAGACATTGTGAGAGGGAATGCACAATTGAGTAACCTAGAGAGAAGAACTAACACTTATGGGCATCACTCTTGTAGACATTTTGGTTCTACTACTAGCAGGAACCATCATCATCATCAAAGAAAGAGAGAAAAGGAATATATTTCAAAGGAATTTAAGAAGGCCAATCCGCCCACATTTAATGTAAAAATGAGGAAATACAAAGATGTAGAAACTTGGTTTCTTGGGAAGAAGAAATTCGTTGGAATCCACATCTATTTTGAAAATATGAAAGAAAAGGTAGCCACCTATAGTTTGAATGGAAAAATAGACATATGGTGGTAATATTTTAAGAATGTAAAAGGAATAACTAAAGAGGAGTTTACTTGGAGTGTATTTTGAGGAATCTTCAGGAACACATATCTGTATGAGAGATATTATGATAGAAATGTTAACGAGGTTTATGAGCTCAGAATGGGACAAATGTTAGATGAAAAATACATAACCAAATTTATGGAATTGTTGAGATATGTGTTGTGTCTTAAGGACAAGAAGGAAAAAGTTCAAAGGTCCATCAGTGGGCTGCCCCTATATTTTAGAGACCAAATTGAACTTTATGAACCTAAATCATTAGATGTTGCCATTAAAAATTTGAAACACTGTTATGAACAATCCAAGCATATGCCAAAGTTTAAATCTGATTGGAAGTCTAAAGGCAGTGCCAAGTTCAAAGGGAAAAGATAGAAAGTGACAATGAATCACATACGACCCCTACCACTCAAGAAAATCAATGAAGGCCCAACACTGTAGTGCAGTGACCGCTCTACTCAAGAAGGATCCAAAAGTTACAAGATGGGTTCATATAAGTGTTAGACATGTGGAGAAAATCATTTAAGACAAGATTGCTTGCAATGCAAGAACACTGACTTGAAATTGTATAATGCACAAGAAGCGCAGACCGTAGGAGACGTGGCATGTGTTATTCCTAGGATCTACGTGGAACTGGAAAATTGGCAAGAAAACCTTTAGGCTTTCATAACCAAGATGGAAGGTAAGGTTTGTGACCAAATTATTTTTATTCTGATTGACCATGGTTCTAATTATAGCTACATAGTCCCAATGTTTGTGGAACGATGCCAATTGAACTAAGAACTGCATGAGGAACCTTGGCTATTTCAATTAGACACAAGAATGAAGAAGAGGGTTGAGTATTGGGTGAAGGCTTGTCCAATTGAATTGAATGGAATTTCCACTGTGGAAGATCTCAATGTGCCACTGCTAGGATCATATAGCATATTGTTGGGTATGGATTGGTTGTGCAAGCACCACACCAAGGTATATTTTTTTGAAAAATAAATCAAGTGCTTGGATGAGCATGAAGAAAGAAAGATATTATAGGGGAAGAAAAATCCTACTTCAGTAAGGTTGATCACAACCACACAAGCCAAGAGAAGTAGTAGGAAGGGATGCATCTTATTTGTTGTGCAAATTTCCAGTAATGAAAAGACCAACAACAACATTGAGGAAGAAGATAGTGAGTTGCTGAAAATATATCCTATTCTACAATAATATGAAGATGTGTTTCCAGTAGATGTTCCTAGATTACCTCCTCATTGAGAGGTATATTTCTCTATTGAGCTAATGCCTAGAGCAACACCAACATCCAATACACCATACATGATGAGTACTCCTAAAATGGTTGAGATAAAATTACAACTGAAAGAGATATTAAATAAAGGCTATATAAGGCCAAGCATGTCTCTTTGGGGAGCACCAGTGTTGTTTGTGAAGAAAAAATATGGTACACTCAGACTATGCATATATTACATGAAACTAAATAAAGTGACCATCAAGAATAGATATACATTGCCACATAATGATGATTTATTTGACTAGTTGAGAGGAGCAACAATATTCTCTAACGTTGATTTAAGGTTAGGTTATCATCAAGTGTGTATAAAGGATGATGACATTCATAAAACAACCTTCAGAACACATCATGGATTTGTGGTGGTTCCCTTTGGACTTACTAATGCACCTGAAATCTTCATGTGCCTTATGAACAATGTATTGTGCCCTTGTTTGGATAAGTTTTCCATAGTCTTCATGGATGACATTTTGGTCTATTCAAAAAGTAAGAAGGAGAAAAAAGAGCATTTGGCAAAAATATTGCAATTTCTAAGAGAGCATAAGATTTATGCAAATCTCAATAAATGCAATTTCTTTCAATCACAGATTCATTACTTGTGACACAATGTCTTAAGGGAGGGAGTAGCAGTTGCTCCAGAGAAATTTAAGGCTATTATGGAATGGCCAACACCTAAAAATTTGGCTAAAGTTAGGTCCTTCATGGGATTGGTAGGCTATTATAGTAGGTTTATTAAAAAATCTCCAAGATTGGTTGTCCAATTACTGCTCTACAAAATAAAGGGAAGATATTTGAATGAGAAACTGATTGTGAAACAAGCTTGATTAGTTGAAGCAATTGTTGACAAATGCACCAATGATAAGAATAATAGATCTTGAAAAGGATTTCATTGTGTGTACAGATTCTTGCAATAAGCGACTTAGAGGAGTATTGATGTAGGAAGGTTAAGTGGTGTGCTACGAGTCTTGGAAGTTAAATGAACATGAGAAGAATTATGTAACTCACAATTTGGAATTGGTTGCCATCATCCATGCATTGAAGATGTGGAGACACTACCTTCTTGGTAGGAAATTTACCCTAATGAATGATCATGTAGGGTTGAAGTATTTATTTGAACAACACAAGTTAAATGCAAATAAAGCCCGATGGCTAGCCACACTAAGAGAATTTGATTTTGACATCAAATATATAAAAGGAAAGGATAATAGAGAGAAGATGCAATCATCAGGAGGTGCAATTAAATCATTTAGCAACCATAATTTCAAATGGGACTGATCTTAAAGAGGAGATCAAAATCATTTGGAAGCAAGATGAAAATGTATCAACAGTTGAAAGAGAAGTTACAATAAAGCTTCTGAGACAAGGAAGATCAGGAATACCATCTTACAAAAGAAGGGATAATTAAATATAGAAGTACAATATATGTGCCAAATGATAACAATTGGAAGAAACTCATATTAAAAGAGTTCCATGTTAATTCATATTCTTACTACCTAGGATACCAAAAGGCCCTCACAACTGTCAAAAAGTTTTATTACTAGCCTAGTTTGAAAAATGAAGTAGCTATTTTTGTTGCCAAATGCATGGAGTTCTAGCAAGTGAAGTGCAAAGGTAAGCACCCAATAGGTGTATTACAGCCCATTCCCTTTCCAGAATGGAAGTAGGAAGTGATATCTATGGAATTCATCACTTGGTTGCAAAGAAAATCCAAACAAAATGACACAATTATGGTGGTCATTGATAAGCTGAGCAAAGTGGATCATTTTGTAGCAGTTAAATCCACCAATTCAACTAGTGAGGTGGCTCAAATATTCATTAAGGATATTGTGAGGTTGCATGGAGTTCCCAAGAATTTTTTTTAGATAGAGATGCCAAGTTCACTTCAAGATTTTGGAAATAACTATTTTTAGGCTTTGGGATAGATTTATCCTTCAGTACAACTTATCATCCACATACGAATGGGAAAATAGATAGGAAAAATAGAATCCACTTGTAGAGTTTTCATGCAATAATGGGTACCAAGAATATTTAAAGATGATCCCATTGAGGGTTCTTTATGGAAGGAGTTTCAATACTCCTATTAACTAGAGCGGTCCAATGAATAGGGTCCTTGTTGGGCATGATATGCTAAAACAAATGGAGCAACAAATGAAAACTATCAAGTAGAATTTAAAGGTGGCACAAGACAAGTAGAAAATATACGTGGATTAGCATAGGGTGCATAAGGAGTTCCAAGTTGGGGATCAGGTTTATTTGAGAGTTATACCCAAGAAAATTTCCTTGAAGATTGTGTTAGGTGCCAAGTTAGCAACACAGTTTTGTGGGCCTTTCGAAATATTTAAAAGGATATAGCTCATAGCCTATAGATTGTCCTTACCACCATCAATGAAATTCCATGATGTTTTCCAAGTTTCATTGCCTAAAATATTTTTGCAAGATGTCGATATGTAATTGATTGGTATGTGTTACAGGTGGAATGAGAGGGAGAGTTTCAACTAGAACCTCTATGAATTATGGATTGAAGGTAGGTCAAGCTCCAAAACCGAGTAATAGAGAAATTCAAGGTGCAGTGGAGGCACTTTGGGCTTGAGGAAGCCACGTGGGAAATGAATGACCATATGAGGAAAACATATCCTTTCTTATTTTCTAAGTAAAGAAAATTGTAAATACATTATAAATGTTGTACAAAGTTGTGTGTTTAAAGCTCCATATCAACTATGTTTGTTTTGGATATGGTTATTGAAAATTGAGGACGATGTTCCCCTCAAAGGGGAGGGGACCGTGACATCCCTTGCTTAACATTTCTCTCTTATAAATAATTGTAATTATTTTTAAATAGTTGAGAGAGGTACGTAGATTCCATTTCTTGAGGAAATTGTTGTTTTTAAATATTAGTCTCGATTGGATGAAAATAAGTAAGTGTGATAATTGTGCATTAAATTTAATTAAAGAAATAAGGATAGGTCCAAGTGTCCTTCAGCTCCAAACACAAGAAGAAAAGAACAAAATTAAACATAGGCATGGGATGTGCTATCAGGACATTGACTTATGTGAAAATTTTGGAGAGCAAGGTTAGTTAATTTGTTTTGGGAAAGGAAAGAGAACAAGGATCATGAATTCATACATGTACTCTCTTGTTCACACACGTGCAAGAGGAATCAGTAGAGAGAAAAACATTTGGAATTGTTGTGTAAGAACATAAAGTTGAAGGGGAGATCGAGTGATCTTTATCATTGAATCGAATCCTGGAAAAAGAGCACTTGCTGAGTAACCCTCTAAGTCAAGTTTGTTATGTGATTTCTTTTAGAGAGTGTGGATTTCCTATAAGGCTAAAGAAACCACTAGAAGCTTGTGGAATGATGGACTTGTTGGATTTGGGGGAGTCTCTTAGGTGCTGGTGAGGGCTAAAGAATCACTAGGAGCTTCCTTAGGGCTAAAGCTCTCGTGCTTGGCTCACTGATGAACCACCAAGATAGTGATTTCTTTACCTAACAACATCTACCCCATTAATGAACCTTCCCTATTGTGGACTCTCTTATTTTGAAAGTGAACTAAAGTTATTTGTATTGTGATCTGTTGGCATGGATGTGAATATGCATAAAAAATATGAATGAAAAGTTTGTAGCTGGTGGATGAAGGAAGTGTGGCCTGGTGGCATCCTGTTTCAACTATTTTGTTGGTTAAAATCCTCAGAAGAACTCCACCTCAAGCTTTGTAATCTGGCCCAGGGGTGATAGCTACAAGTAATAGTGGCTGTAGCTTCTCTATGGTCAGGTGGAGAGTTGGAGTTCCACTCTCAGTTGAAACATTTCTACATTGTATAAGATAAGTGTTGCTCTAGCTCTTGTTTTTAAAATTCTAAAATGTGTCCACTATGTTGGCTACATGTCTGTAATTATGTTAATGCTTAGATGTTCAATTTGGGCCTGCGAATCACATTAGGAATGAGTCTATTGTTTATATATGGAATTTTTACTTCCTATAGAAGCTTTGGGCATTGTGTGGTGTCTTGTTCGCTTCCATAAGCTTGTGTTTTGATTGCTACTAACTTAAAAATTGTTGTAGATATATGAATTGCTATGAATCAATAATTCCTTAAGAATATCACTAAAATTTAATCTACAAGTCCTTGCTCCTATTTATATAGTAATTAACTATTTTAATTGTTCCTAATCTCTTGAAGGATAGTATAATGTAAAATTATTCATATATCTATTTAATGATAAAATGGGCTAAGTAGAGTATTGTCAAAATCTCATGAGGGATAACCCTATTGAAAGCTTAAAAGATATAACACAAGATATAACACATGTGTGGGCCATAGGAAATGGATAAGTCTGAGAGGCAACCCAAATGTTACATAACCATTGCGGCTGAGCCATAGGCTAAGCCTCTTTGAAAGTGGCTTAGCATTAAATATAGGCTTAACACTATTATTATTCAACCCTCAACATGTTTCAACTACATTGCATATGACTTTTCCTTGTGAGTGGGACTTTGGAATCTCAAACCTCATACGACTAGGTGGCACTGCTTCCCCAAAATTCCAAGGTTATTTTGTCCAAGAAATAACCTTCGAGATGCTGTCTCGAGACGGTAACGTTGTTGTTAGTTGCCGTGCTTTGGAGTCTGTCATTGAGATTGACTTGTCAACACACCTCGGAGGAATTGGTTTTCGGTGAGAAATCTTCTGAGAGGAAACTTCATGAAAGAAATCCATCAAAGGATAATGGTAAATGGATTCTTAGTGAGAAATGGGTCCTCAAAAAAAACTCCTCGAAAGAAAATCCTCGGAGGAAATGGTTCTCACGGGCATGGGTTTCTCCCGTGATTGTAATGTTTGAGATGCCATGGCTTTGATGGGCCCACAATCATTTATGCGATAGACCATGTGTATGGTTGAACAAACATGCAACTTATTTGTGATATCAACAACCAATATGTGTAATGTTATATATTATATATATATATATATATATATATATATTGTCATGACCCAATGTCATGAATACGTCCACAACTAATACACTAATGCCACGCAGTAGTGAGGACATTGATTGGGATAACTATGTAGGTGTCACATGTTAGATTGATGATGTGGTGCTAAACTTTAAATGGTCACAACTTTCGATCAAAAAGTTGGAATAGAAGAAATTTATGTCACCAAAATTATCTCGACGACATGAACACAATGATATTATCTATTTGAATTTTTTAGGAAGTCGAAAAATATCAAAATTTTTAGATCCGATTTCCATAACGCTACCTTGCATCTTTGGGTCAACATAGTAACCAGCAACATCTAATCCATTTTTTTTGGGTGGGTTAGAAGGGGGTTGTGTTAAATGGGCCTTCTCTAACTCAGAGATTGTGGATGAAGTTGGACAATGGGTTCTTGACCCTGTTCATACTATAGGAAGGAAAAATAGTATTTTAATGCCATTTTAGTTTATTGGAAAATGAAAACCCTACTAAGAAAGATTTTAATTGAAAAGAAAGCATAAAGATACAATATCTTTGTAAGCCTTACAAATGCTAAATGAGTTCACCAAAACCAACATGTTTTTCTGGAATGAATGGATGTTAGGTTGGATCACATTGAGTGCCACATTCCATGTATTACTGCTATATCTACTCCACCATGATCCAGTGCCAAGGATCTAAAACTAGTCACTTCATAAGACTCTTAACTTATGACATGTAATCTTGCAATAATTTGTTTATAATTTATACTCTTATTATAGTAAATCTTTTAACATTGTTAGAATTTTGGAACAATTATTCTATAGGTAGGTGGTAAAAAATATATAGTTTCCCTCAGGGTAGGTTGAGACCACATACTAGAAAACATGTCTATGATGGCTAGAAAACTGATGATCTGGTTTATATGATTTATTGAGGCAATATAATATTAACTTACAAAAAAATACAACATACAACATTACAGAATATAAAACTTTATTTTAACCAAAAATATGTTACTTTCATGGTAGATATATTCTTAATTGGTGTTATAATATTTTCTTATAAATAGTAAAATAATTGCACTGAGAGGTGGTCTACAACATAGTATGATAGAGATGTTGTCATGTAACATTTTATTTAAAAATAGTAAGATGATACTTACATTAAAAAATTTAAAAATAATAACAACATAAATAATCAATGTCATCTATAAATAAAATATTTCAGTTTCCACCTAAATTTTACATCAACTTTATATAATAAGATAAGTAATCTCAATATAATAATATAAATAAATATAATAATATGCATTTATATTAGAGGGAAGATATAGGTAATTTCTTACACTTCTTAATATAGAGTATGAATTGCACAGTAAAAAATAATATATTTTTTGGTAAAGTTGTAATATTTGTATTACTAAAAAATAGGTTACATGGCCATTACATGCATTTCTTGTGCTTTCTAAGATCCTCCATATAAGAGATTTGATCTTTTCTTGACATACACAAGATGATATTTTGGTTTATATATATATATATATAGTATTAGTCATAAATAAAATATTTTAATGTTCATATTAAATAACGTAATTTTATATCAACTTTATATAGTGAAAATTAAAGTAATTTAAATCAATTTTTTTATTTTTATTTTTTTTCCACTTTTCCATTGCAAGGAAAATTTATAATTTATTGTATTTTTAATCTGGACTAATATTAAAAAATATTAATCACAATTTTTTTTAATGTGAGTCATAAATCAAATATTTCCATATGCATATTGAATAAAATATTTTAACACCAAATA
>APFE030148017.1:0-12583 GCA_000404065.3 Pinus taeda
TCTTTACATAAGAAATATGCTCCTTCATTTGTGTTTTAATGAATAGAAGCTTACTGCCTATATTCCATATTTCTAAATTTATTTAAGAAGAATATATATATATTGTTGTGACGCATCACTTCACAACTATTTCCTATTTACTATTTAAGGATTATGTTTGCCAATAATCAAGCAGAAGACAATAGAACCTTACCCAAACCGGGACTGAAGTAAAGGTCTCACGTTTTGGGACAAAATTCATGATCCAAGGTCGAATATAGAGACCTGCAGCAACAAAGAAGTAGGGACCACGTTCAAAAACTCTATCCCTGTCTTCGATGTTCGCAAAAACCACAGTAAAGAAACGCTTTGAACCTAGGTGTAGGTCAATGCTTCCTTTTGGGTGGTATCTTATCCACATTTGTAAGGATTTTTCAGTGGGCCATAAACCCATGAATTTGCAAATGATTGCATAGGTTTGCATATAATCCCTATGCTCCTACAGAGCAAGCTCATTTAACGTGACTCTGGGAGTTACAGTGAGAAAGAACTAGGTGGCTCCAAGTAGCATGATAAAAATTTGGTTCGGGTGGAGAATGTCCAAGTTATTACCAGTGAAAGAATTGTCATACAGATAGAGAGGGAAAACTTCACAGGGAAAGAGCACTAATAATTCGTTTGGTGTGTTCATAGTGGAGTGTTACACAACATTTTTTTACTGTCCTTATACTCCCCATTCCATGATCCTAGAGGACCTCTACAGTGAACCCTACATGCTTTCCCATCATGAACAAACTCTCATTATGTCCCTCTTCATGAGCAGAACAATTCCCTTTTGCATCATTTCCCAAAAATCTTCCTTTTACCCCAGTTTACAAGATCAATGCTAATGACCTGTGTCCTCCTCTCGTCGATTTGCAGAGATTAAAACCAGCACTAGTGCCGATCATAGCGACTAAGCCCTTTTTAGTCGTGTTGATCCTCTTTTGGAAAGTTTTTTTAAATATGCAGTCAAAGATTCCAGGTCTAGAAGCTTCTTGACGGAAGTCTATTAAATGGTTGGGTCAGATGGAGGTGAGGAAGTTAGTTTGGGCTCCTTTCCCCTATTAGAGGAACCATCTCCCCTCCATCCAAGCTATATAAACCTCTATTTTCCCAAGCCAAAACTAGTTCTAGTTGGAGTTTTGGAGCAAGTGTGAATAACCAATAATTCATCTATAGCTTATAGATTTATAGTGTATGTTTGAGGGATAATAATGTGATTTTGGTTTGGTTTGAGACTAGAGGGAAAGAGGCCTTAAAACTTCCATTTTTTGGGGCTATCCATGAAGTGCTAGTAGAAGTGTGGCAACCCTGATATATCAGAGGAGACCAACAATGTCAAGGCACCAGTTCTAATCTCTTTCTGATTTATATTATTGAAACTATCAATTAATTTCCTACATGAAGTGTCATTTTACATATTTATGGCTTAATTTTTACTTGACCTATTAAGTAGGCTGAATACAATATTGTATTTTGTCACGTTTGTTGTTGTTGTTGTTGTTTTCTTGTTTTAGGTATTCGAAGGAAGGAAATGGAAGGTAGCTGGAGTGAGGAAGCATGACCAACACCAAGCAGAATATCGTTCTAAGAGGTAGGCCCTCTTAATTGATTCTAGCTTAAGGAGAATTTCCATAGATTGTTTGTCTGTAAACCCACTCTCTTGGGCTAGAGGATTTGTTTACGTACGCACTTAGAATTTACCTACACCATAGGGAGCACCTTCCTTGGCTTCCAGAAGGCCATCGTGATCCCTTTTAGTACCTTTCCAAGGATGACCACGTTCAGCAACAAGTCTGAGGAAAATGCTTCTAACTTTGTGCTATGTCAGCAACTTTAATATTATCTATTGATATCTATATTATTCTTGTCCCTATATTATATACTCAAAAACTATCCTTAGACCTATCAGGATAACCACCTATTTTCCCTCCTAATGGTTTTAGTGTTTAAAAGGCATTTTTTTATGCAAAATTAGACTTGAAACCCTAAAGAAAAATTGGGACACTCAAATTGTACCTAGTACACAACTCAAAATTGTGATTCCAATAAATTCCTACTAGACTCCATGCAAAATTCGCTAGAAAGCATAACTTGAAAAGGGTTAAAAGATGAAGTGTTATAATATAGCTATAATGTGTTATTGCAAGGATTTTTCTTTTAATCCAAAATTTTAGATTGGTTTATTCAATAAGACATGTGGTTCTTTCATCAAAGAAAGTACAATCAATCTAATAAAAAAATAAAAAATTCCTATTGTAATGAAATCTTAAATTAATTATTGAAATTTTGTATAATGTGTTTTTTCCACCCAAGGAAAAAAATCATAATTTTCATTCATTGAGAAAAGGATCCAAAATTATATTTTAAAGATACACATAAGGTTTATTTGTGTTGTTTTCGCAAATACGTTCTAAAAGTGTTTATCACTTCGTTAACATAAAACCATATTTTGGTTTGAAAAATATATATTATTAGAAAGCAATTCATAACATGATGTAGAAAAAAGGATATTAGATCCTACTGAGTGTACAAAACTACCTAGATATAATAGTGTTTGAAAGATAGTGCAAATATAAACTATCAAAAAATATATGTTTGTCATTACAACCCTTGCACGTGGTCTCTCAAATTCCTATGAATGTAAGCGTAGTTGTTGCCCTCATGTTTTTACAACACCTGCCACAAGTCCTTTTCCCAATTTATACCTTCTTTTCATAAGCGGTTGGAAGTCTAATTATGTTGCATATATGTGTGGTAAAAAGAGATGTAATTGAAGTGATCTCTAATCCTTAAAGTTTCATTACTAAGAGGAATATGAAGAATCTTTCAATACACCTTTTTGTAAATATTAATCTAATTGATTATCAATGAAAAATTCACATACACTTGTAATTGTGTACATCTTTTATATAGATCATGTAGTAATAAATAATTGCAAGAAACATGTTCCCCCTAATTGTTTGCCCCTAGTCGAAACAAAATTTCGACATGGAACAAAATCAAGTTTCCTCAGCGTCCCCCAACATGTCATGCTCTAAGCATGGAGTAATATGATGAGGACATTCCTCAACAGTTATTTCTCTAGATTTCCACCATGGAAGCCTAAGAACCCATAAATACCTATAATGGGATTTGGGATATAAATAATTTACGAGGTCATTATGTGAGTAGCCATGAAACAGTCCTATATCTCACTAAAGGAAAAATAACGAATATGGAATCCCATCTAATTTAGGCTCATCTACCTTTGAAAGCCCTCACTGGGGAGTTAGGAATTGAATTCATACCTCCTCCTCCTCTAGCCTTACCCAACGCTCGAACGCAATAATATGGTTCAAAATATTATGTTCACCAATATAAACCTCCCATCGCTAAGATTATTAAATCTCAAAAATACAAGGAGAAAGAACTAGGTCGATTTAGGTAGGATAATCAAATTTTGTTTGAGGTGGAGGGTGTCCATATTGTTACCAGAGAAAGCATTGCCATAGTCACACAGAAATGGGAGAATTCCTAGGAAAAGACCATCAGTAGTTCCTATGGTGTGTTCATTAAGTGGGGCCACCCTCGACTTCCAAGAGGCCATGGTGACCCCTTTCAATACCCTTCCAAGGATGACCAACCTCACCAGCAAGTCCTATGAAAAGATTTCTAAGTTTGTTATATGTCAGTAATTTTCATATTATCTATTGGTATCTATTTTATTCTTGTTCCTATATTTTGATCTCAAAAACGATCCTCAGACCTATTAAGATGATCATCTGGTTTCCATCTTGATGGAGGATGGTCTCTCCTTATTTTGTGCCTACCTAGTATGAAGTTTCCATCTCGAATGTATGGTTGTTATATATACTCTACACATGTTAACTCCATGTATTATATATAAATTTGGGAAAATATATTGAAAATGGTGCCTACCCAAAAAGAAAAAAAACGTAACCATGAATTGTTTGTAATCAAGAATTTAATTCAATTCTTGCCTCCTCCATATTTGGCTTCACCGAATATTTCAGTGTAATCAATTAGTTCTAACTCTTGTATTCAAGGCTCTAAACCTCTTAGAACTTAAATTTATGGAAATCAAAAATCAAAGGAGAAGGAATTAGGTAGCCCAAGGGAGGAAGTAAAAACTTCAGTATACGTGGTCGATGTCAAAATTGAGACCAATGAAATTACTATGACATTGAGCCAGAAAGAATATACTTCACATAAAAATAAATCGACCAACTCGTATGGTGTTTTCACATAGTATGAGTGACCTCATTGGATAACAAAAGGCCACGATGAACCTTTTAAGTACCCTGCCAAGGATGACCAAGCTCACCAAGAAAGACCTCAAGAAAGTTTTGTAATATTTTTCTCTGTCACTATTTTTCATGTTATTTATCAATATATACATTATTATTTTCACTATATTATAGACTAAAAACTATATTCAAACATACCAAGAGGACCATCTGGTTTTCCTCTCAAGGGAATATGGTCTCTACTTAGTTTACACCCAACGAGTATGGTTTGGACATCTCAAAGGTACTCTCCTTAGATAGGGTTTGCACATGTTAACTCCTACTTGTCTTCTATGTAAATTAATGAAAATTTTGATTGCTTACAAAAAAGGAAAAAAAAAGACCCGGATGCGGGTGCCAGCACAACAAACAAAGGCCATGTGTCGACCACGAGGAGTGTACAGCGAGCCAGCATCCTGGAGCTATGTAATGAAGTTCAACACTGCTGAATTGAATGGCATTCAATGCCATTTACGCCGGCTGCTGTCCTAAGGGATTATCGAAGGGTATAGCAGAATGAACACCAGGATGTTCGGGGAGGAATGTTGGTCTGTTCAGGCGCGGAATTGCAGCCCTGTTGCGTAAGAGAATGTTGGTCTGGTGAGGAAGGAGGGAGGTGCTGGAGAGAGTATTCCTCTATGCAAAGCCAGGCATTGTGCAGGGAGGAAGACACACTCTCGGCATTGTGGGAAGATCGTAGTCGGGGTACAGGCACTGTTTCAAGGAATCCTTCTCTTTGTAGCAAGACTCTTCAAATTCATCACGTCTGAGGTGAAAAGGGAGGAGATAGCGATAAAGGGCAAGCAGTTGAAGGCAACGACGGATCATTCGACTAACATGGCTCCTCGTCAACGAGCCACTTCCTGCCGTGGGAGGAACTATGGACAGAGGGGACAATCTGGAGGCAGGGGAATTCAAAGCTCGCGGCGGGTCTCCCCGCTTGCTTATGCCTCTCCAAGTTCATTTGGGTCTGAGGATTCTGGGAATGCCATTAGCAACACCGTGCAATCGACAATGTTCAAATACAAATGCCTAACTAACAGGCCCATCATCTCAGCGTTGATTACAGCGATCTTCAATGAAGAAGATGAAGAGGAAGACAGCGGGAAGGAAGAATCAGAGGAAAAGGAGCCCAGTTCGGAAAATTCCTCTTAGAGGAGGGGAAAGGAAGACAGCTCATACCTCCCCTCCTCTCAGAGTCGGCTTGAAGAAGATAGTAGCTATGTTCACTCGGAAGAGAAGAACGAGGTTCTACAAGAAATTGTCAGCATAATGGCTCAGGATGATACAACTATGGCTCAGCAATCGTCAGAGGGTCCCCAGGCAACGGAAGCCTCCAGGAAGAACAAGGAGTCGGACGTCGTCTTTGGCCATGTCCTGTACCCGAAGCTCCCGCCAGGAATTCATTGACTCGAAGACATCCCGGATGGCATGGAGATGACTTGCGAGGTTGATCCGGAAAGGGATGGAGCGGAATGGGAGGCGGCGAAACGGGCAGCGGCGGACCATGCAGAATGCTCCAAAAATCTCAACTGATAAGCACTGCTTGGCGGGTAAGGTTTGAGACTCCGGGTCTGGGGATTCTGCACATGTTTTTTGCTATGTTTTCGATTCAAAGGGTTCTATTCAGGATCGGCTACCTGTGTATAGCAACCATGGCGACACGCTCTTCGGCTAGCGTCTTTCAGAGACAAGCAGGCACCTGTGCCTGGCTCATTTTGAAAATGCTTTGTATTTTGGTAAAATTCCAAGCCTATCATGTATAAATCTTTAGCTTGGAAATGCTTTTTGCTAATAGCCTTCATGTAATAGTTTCTACTGTTTTGATAAGCTTAAGTGCTGCTATCATGTTCCTCTATCTCAGCAAGAAAGATCTGTTGTGGAAAAACTTTGACAGAGAGTTGTTTCATCACTCTCAGAGGTTAAAACCTCTTGTACATATTTTTTCAATTTTCTTAATATAAATAGTTTATCCTTTGCCCAAAAAAAAAAAAAAAAGTATACTCATGAATTTTTGCTAACTGTTATTCATTGTACATCATTTTAAAAGTATAATCATGATTTTTTTTGTAACGATTAACAAGTATTATCAACATATAATTATTTCAAAAATATACATATGAAATTATTATAAAATATTAAAAATACATCACAAATAACTAAAATTATACTAATGGCCATGATAATATCATACATAATCTTTTGGAAGAACCATCATTCAAGGTAGATTTAAAAACAAGATGTTTTGGAAACCTCCTTTAATTAATATATATTTCAAAAAAATAATTTATTATTGTTCTTATTATTATCCAATTTCAATGTATGGGACCCCTTTGTTTGTGGGACAAAGGACCCAACTCTGTGCAACAATTTGACTGCTATGTCTATGGAATAATACATACTCTACCCCCCTTTGGATTTGAACATGTGATCTCTTAGGAGGAAACACATGCTCTTAACCATTAGGCCCACTCAAGTTGTATGCTTCACAAAATAATAATAAATAATAACATCACAAGTATGTGTAGCTATGTTATACCAAGAACGAGTCATGCAAACAAGGCATACAATACCTATAATATGTATCAATGCTCGATACGTGGAATCATATATGTTAGATGGAATGTTATATATATATATATATATATATACCATGGATGATTGCAAAGGTTATATGTATCAAATGGATAAGAGAAAAATAACACCATTCTTTAATGAAGACATAGTGAATGTGACATATACTAAGGATCTCTAATTAATTTCTTGACGAGTAAATAGATACGTGACACTTTATTTCCTTATATATGTGAGAAAAAGAGATGAAAGTTAAGAGATATTTAATCCTTAAAGAGTTAATAGCAAGACGAGTAAGAACAAGTTTTTTTGCACGCTTTTGGATGTGAACATGGGTATGATTAACCTCTCATAACTTGGAATTCTCTATGGATTGAACAATACGATGAGGATATGCCTCAACACATCAGGCTCCAAATTTCTACCATGGAAGCTTAGGATGTCATAAATACTAGCTATGGGCATTGGATTGTAAGGAATTTGATGGGTGATCATTTGATGGACCATGAAGTTGTCCTACAACTTATCGAAGGAAGAGTAGTGAATATGGAGTCCCATTGAGCTCACACTATTTTATATTTGAGAGCCCTCACTAAAGACATGGTAATTAAATTCCAACCTCATCCTCCTCCTCCAGTCTCACCCATTGTGTCATTGCTATCAAATTACTTAGAATCTTGTGTTTTGGGCTCTAAAACTCCCATCACTTAGATTTATGGACCTGAGAAATCAAAGGAGGAAGAACTAGGTGATCCAGGGGAGAAAGAAAACACATCAGTTTAAGTGGAGGAAGTTTGAATTGTGACCAACGAAACCACTTCCATATCCACCAAGAAAGTGGAGAATTCATAAAAAGGACTGACACCAGCCTATATGGTGTGTTCATAAGGTGGGTGTTCCCTCCTTGGATTCCAAAAATCCATCATGATGACCCTTTTAAGTGTGTTGTCAAGGATGACCAGGCTCACAACCAAGTCATAGGGGATGATCGGGCTCACCAAAAAGTCCTAGGGAAGGCTTTCTAAGTTTTTACTCTATCAATATTTTCATATTATCTATTGATATCTATGTTGTGCTTCTCAAAGTATTCTAGACTCAAAAACTATCCTCAAACCTATGAGGAGGACCATCTAGTTTCCCCCTCAAGTTTCAATGGTCTCTCCTAGTTTGTGCCATGGTAGTATGGTTTTAGCGTCTCAAATGTACTCTCCTCAAACAAAGTTTGTACATGTTCACCTCTGCTTGTATTCTATGTAAGTTTGTGGAAATATAATGAAGATTGTGCTTACTTACAAAAAGAAATTATAATCTACTTGTATTTTATGTAAGTATATGAAAATATAATGAAAAATTTGCTTACTTACAAAAATAATTTATAATCATGAATTGTTTGTAACTGCAATTATTCATTGTATATATTTATTTAACTAGTATTATAATCCAATATATATTTTAAAAATATAAATATGGCACTATCATAACACCTGCAACTAGTATTTTTCTAAATTTGTAACTTATTTTGGTAGGTGGTTGGGAGTCTAGTTGTGTTCCCTATATGTGTCAAAAAAATAGATGTAAGTGGAGTGATCTTTAATCCTTAAAGTTTCATGAGTAAGAGTAGTAAGAAGAAACTTTCTACACACTTAAGTATTGTTAGGGAAATTAATTATCAACATAGAATCCCCATAAACTTGTAATTGTTTACTTTCTTTATCCATGCCATGTAGTAATAAATGTTTGCAAGAAATATGTTCCACATATTTGTTTGTCCCTAGTGCAAACCATATTTTGACATGGAAGAAATAAGATTATGACAGGAAGAGGATGAATTTTCCTCCTCTCCTTTGTCCCAATTCACAAGAAGCTCCACCAATGTAGACCCATGCCCAAGATCGATCAAGTGAATCTTCTACAATAGCTCTTCAGGTAGAAACACCTTTATCCTAGGGAAAGTGACTAAGAATAATAAGTGATTTTGCTACTACATGATCAAGAGATGATGGGTTGCCTTGAAAAATGGACTTGTTTCATGTCAACCGCACCCCCTATCAAAATCTCAAAGGGGGTGCCTTGAAAGAACAAAAACTGGGATTTGAAAGTGACCACCTCCAAAATTCTTCCAATGGTGATCCTTTGCATGGACTAAACCCCACACCCCCTGCAAAATATCAAAGGGGTGCCTTGAAAGAACAAAAATTGGAATTTGAAAGCTACCACCTCCAAGATTCATCCAATGATGCTCCTTTGCATTGACTAAATCGACCTACTAATGCTGGGTAGATTGACCATATTTATTTGGTGAAGGGCATTCTTGAAAACATGTATGCTCATTTCCTCACTACTTATGGTTCTTGACCTAGAGTGGGATAGCATTAAATCTATGCATTTTCAAGTTTTGGAATTTGAGTTCAGATTAATTTAAGTTGTCATAGTCTCATGATTTTCTAGATGAGAGAGTAGATGACAAAAATAATATTTATAATGTAAATTTCTAGGATTTTCAATACAAAATCCTATAAAAATGAAAAAAACCAAAACAAAAAACAAAAAAATAATAATCATATTATTATTTGATAGAAGGAAAAACATGAGCTTTAGAATAAGCGATTAATTTTTTTTTTAGATAACAACATTTTCAAAATAGAAAATTATTATAAACTAAAAATAAAGTAAACAACCAATAAATGGTCATTTAAATTTAACATCATTTAATTAATAAACTTGGACGTGAAATTGGAAAAACCAACACGTTGTCGCACAATATGCCTGCTGGTGTTTTACAATGGCTTATGATGCAATTCACGCCCCAATGGGCAGGAGTTGGGCAGGAGTGAGGACTACTGGAATCGACTTACTTCAAACCTAGTTTAGTTTTTCTGACTACTAGAATTGATTTACTTCAAACCCATGGGATTTCGGTGAACGACTTCTGCAATCCATTTAATTCAGACGCATGGGATTCCGGGAAACGCGTGTCAGTCATGATATCCATCTCATCTAAGCTATCAGGCATCATTAAAGCAGCAACTGACAACCCACAATGCGATATTATACGCTTGTGGGCAGTTGTACACATGCGGAAGTGGTCATGACAAAAAAGGCTGAGAAAAAGATTGATAACAGAAAAAAGGCGACCATAGAATAGAGTACTGGTAGGTGATCCTTTCTAAAAATAAAAAAAATATACTAAAAAATCTAAAAATAAAAATTATAAAGAAAGGTTCAACCACAATAAAATCGAAAAGCTAAAAGCTTAACGGTTTCAAGCGGATTTGAAAAATTTAAGAAACCTCCATATAATCTCGTTGTTAAATATGGCAAGAGGAGGCACATATATTTTGGTTCAGAGATCAATTTTGTGATATGCAGCTACTTACATGACCGGGTGGATATTTGATCTTTGGCGGGCTGAGTCCTTTGGATATCAGATATTTGTGGCAGAGCTGCTGGACATGTGTGGAATAGGAATCTATTGGATATTTGATACTTGTGGCACAGCAGCCGGACATGTGTAGAATAGAAGTGGTTGTATGTATGATTAGATGAACAAACTTGAGATGTGTGAAAGATGAGCGGTGAGTAGGGTGGAGGAGATCTTTGGGTTTTCAGATCCGAGTATTTATCTGTTTTTGTTTTCTCTTTTGTTGTGTTAAGCATGGCCATGCTTACTTGTTTTAATAATTGTTGTGTGGTATGTGCTTGTTTTTTCTTCTTCATTTGTTTTATATTTTTATTTATTTTATTAACCCGTAGTTCGGAAAGGGTGGGAGTAGGAAGTGAAGATAAACTTGAAGTAATAATGGAACAGAGGAATGGGTTTATCAGCATTTCACAGACAGAATTGTTGTATTTGTTAGAAACTTAAATTTATGGATAGAAATATAAATAATAGATAATTGTATTACAGTTAATGTGTATTTTAGAATGATTTAGTTGTTTACTGAGGGCAAAAAAAGTAAACAAAAAAAGATAAATATTACATACTTATCAAAGAATTATTTCACATGTATACCTTCCTGGCTTGGGAGGCAGAATCTTGATGTTGAATAAACCACTTTCCTGGGATGAGCCCAATTTGTTTTAGTATACAAAGTTATGTGATCATGTTCAATTTTGTAATGAAAACATTGTATTAATATGTCTATATTTTTTTTTCTTTAAGGTCCAAGAGAGACATGTGGCTTTGGTGGCCTGGAGAGATCCAATTAGGCTCCTGCAATCTACCTATCCTTCTATCCTCGAGGTCGTGAAGTAGTTAAATCTATTGTAAGCAAGTATCGCTCATGCATCGCAGGTAATAGCTGCAGAGTCTTGAAAGCTCAATGCATGCAACACATGGACTAGCTAGAGAGTAACGTTGAATGGATGGATTCAATGTTGCAGAAGTGGGGAGGCCAATGGTGGTGTTGATGGATCTAGGCTTGAATTGAATGGGTTGGTACAATTCATTATATTTGAGGCATTTAATAAATAGATCTCACTTTAATCTTAAAATCCCTGGTTCAAATACTTTTTTCTATCAGTCAAAAGATTATTTTACACAATCCTAAAACTTAGTTCAAATACTTTTGCCATGCTTTTGGAAATGCTCATCAGTTGTATTTTTAGTTTTAGTCTCAATATGCAAAGAATCTAATGGCGTTCAATGTTTTTTCAGAATCGTGGAGGGTTCCTAATAGATGTTCACATGTTTGATTGGAGTATTTGTCTGCCTTTGCTGGGTAGGTCATAAGAAATGAGATCCAAAGGGATTGGAATCTGCCATTTCAGCGCAGAAAGGTTAGGGTTCATTTGATTTTATGTTTTTCATTTATAGTATCCAGTATTTATAATATACCTTTCTATTTTTAGAGGGACGGAGATGGAAACTAAAATAGATGCAGCATATGATTTCTTTTGTATTTCCTTTTTAAATTTAGTATTTATTTTTAGGGAACGAGTTTTGCAAATCCCTTCTCAAGTCCTCAAAGATACCCATGGCCATGGTTATCGCTCACGAATGCTTAAAATTATGGTTTCGTGTGAGAATTTTTTTTTTTTTGCCACTTATGTTTTTCTTTTATTTTAGTTTTTCAACCAACTTATATATAATGATGTGGAATGTAAAAATATTTTTAAAATATCAATAAATTTTTTAAATAAATTGATATTAGATGTTAGGTTAATATGTATTTTCTTAATATTTAATGGTTGTAAGTTTATAACTAATGTTAATTAAATTTTATAATATAGAATCATTGTAGTTTATTGTTTGTTAGTTTTATTTTTAAATAAAATCAATTTTTCATGAATATTTTTATTCATTATATTTAAAATTATAAATATTATGACATTATGGCAAATAATTACCACCGTGGACTTTTTTTCGTAATCATCACCTTTCAATAGAGAATTAAAAAATCACATGTTTTGATAGTTGCTTTTAATTAATATTTCAACATTGTAGATAATTATAACTATAACATCACAAATTATTATGAATACAATTTTTTTGTAACCCCAGCGATTACATATACATTTACAAAATATATCACGAAGTTTTTATAGTAAAATACAAAATAAATAAATATGCAATTTACAAAATAGCTTATGATTAGTTATAAGGAGAATTTTAAATGTTTGTATTTTTATTTTATTTTTTATTTTATTTAATTTGTTTGTTGTATATATGTTTGTGTTTGTTTCTTTGTGTTCTTGTT
>APFE030148021.1:0-13924 GCA_000404065.3 Pinus taeda
ATCATTTAATCATTAGCTCCTTAAGGCACTGGTCTATTAACTTAATAAAATCAATTAAGTGCTTGTTTCCCCTCGTGTCTCCCAACCCAACTGGTCCACAGTTGGTCATCCACTGTCCCATAGGGTCTACCCCCCTTAGCCGCGGGAGACAGGCTTAAACGGAGAGATCGGGAATCAGGGTGACAGCCCCTGGTCTGAGCGTTGTCGTGACAATCTGTGCGACAACATTTTTTGGCACTGTTGCCGGGGATACTTTATTCTCGGTGTTTCAATGACTTTTCATCATTCATCGTTCATCTTTCTATCAGTCGTTTGAGCCGGCAACGCCAACATTTTTTGGCGCCGTTGCCGGTGAGAGTTTTTTTGTCCCTGGCGTGTCAACAACATTCATCTTCTCATCATTCTTTCATCTTTCTCAACTCTCATTTGAGCTGGCAGAGTCAACATTTTTTTGGCATCATTTGGATCTTATCTTTCGTCATATCGATACCTACTCTTCAGTTCATTTGGCGACTCCATTTCTTTTCATTTATTTTTCCCAAACAAGAAGCTTCTCTCATATCAACTTGTTGGTTGCTTTTTGGATCCTAGAATTTGACTCATTGTTCAAGTGGCGACTCCACTTCTTTCATTTATTAATTTTCTTGAGCAGAGATCTCTTTCTATCATCCATTTGGTCCCTCGTTATTTATCATGGATTATTCGTTTAAACCATGTCATTTTACTGATGATCTCCGTGATATTCCGGAAGTGGCCATTTCTAAATTACCTTTGTTCTCAAGTGGTGATTCAGTCGCTGTTAAAAGACATCTAGGCTTGTTTACTCGAATAATGATCATATGTTGTAGACCCCCTCAGTATAATCATGAAGATGTCAAAATGCGTCTTTTTGTCCTTTCTTTAGAGGGTGATGCTTTGAATTGGTTTAATAATTGTCCTAAAGATTCTTTCACTTCTTTACAAGACATTGTCAATGCTTTTAAAGATAGATATGGTTATCCAGATAGCTTGCCTTGTGCCCCTAAAATTGTGCAACAGAATGAAACTAATCTTATAAAAGGTCCAGCGGTTGGTGAAAGATTCCAAGACAATTCTTCATATCAGAATGTGCAATCCACCTGTACCATTGCAGATCAAATTCATGATAGTGGAAAAGCAGGGACAAATGACAATGAAAAGGAAGATAAAAAGCAAATTATACAAGAACTAATGTTGCTGGTAAAAAATATGGAGATCAATCAAACTAATTACACCAATGATGTGAGAACTTTATGTACCCACCTCGAAAAACGTAATAGAGAGATGGAGATCATGCAAAATCAACATGCTAAGGAAATTGAGGCCATGAAGATTAATCATGACGCAGAAATTAGTTTTATGCAAAGCAAGTTATCAGGCTTAGAGAAAAATATGACGACCATGAAAGTTAATCATAATAAGGAAATTAATTCTATGCAAAACAAGTTATTAACTATGGATGAAGAAATGACTATCATGACGTTCGATCATAATAATCAGTTGGCTGCCATGCAAGCAAATCATAAGGAAGAGATAAACTCTATGCAGTATTGCTTGATGACCATAAAAGAAAAGAACGATAAAATAATAAAAGATATGGAAGAAAACCATGCCAGGGAAATTAGTGCTATAAAGGTTGAACACTCTAGTCAGATGGATGCCATTAAAATACAGTTTCAGTAATTTCAACAGCAATCGGAAGATGAAAGAAATCGAGGAATGTCAATAGATCAGAAGCCTCCTTATCTGTTACAGCAAGCTCCATCTTGTTATGAGGTTCTTTGTTCCATTGAAAATTACGTGGATAAAAGAAAAATTAATAATCAGATTCATCCACCAGTTATAGAAGATCAAGTTATAACTCATGGCACCTATGAGATTGATCCATCATCCTTTACAAGGCAGATGCAAAACGAAGAAAGACATGTCACGCATATCTTACATACTTCATTTGAGAGCTTTGAAGCAGAAAGTTCCATGTCATCAGTGATACAGCCTGCCAGGAAGAAAAAGCGCAAAAGAAAGAGAACGAGAAGAAGATTTGATGCATCAGACGGTCGTGAGTAGCTTGATTTTCGGATAGGAAAAAGTCCTACCATATGCAGAATTGGACATGGTACATCCGACAAGCAGCCGACAGATTTTCTTGAAAGCAGGCAAATGCTCAGTATACACTATATTGAACACATCTGATGCCATGGGGCATCCTCTGTATTTCTAACCTTACTCCTTGTTTTTTTAGCATTTTCATTTCTGTTTTAGGATTAGATTTGCTTTTCTAGATAGTTAATAAATGAAGAGCTTATATCTTTCATGTGCTTAATTATATATGATTTTTGGAACGGAACTACTTATATTTTGTTGTGTGTTGCATGGATGCAGATTCTGGATTCTCACATTCCTACAGTGCAGCAACGTGTCCCCAAGTGGAGCCAGATGTTGACCACTATGTGTCAACTACCCATAGCAGTACACCCCCTTTTCTTCGCAAAAGGGATAGCATTTGATCGACGTGTCCGTGCCATTCGACAGTCATCGTCGACCTTATCATAATATGTTGTAAACCCAGTCTGCATGTGTGAATTGTAAATAATCTTAGCAAAGCTAAGTCATGTATGAAAATTGCCTAGGTGGACCTAATTTTCTAGTGATAATCTACATTCCGGAAGGTTTTTTGTCTCACCGATCCATGATCGACAAAGTTTTCCTTCAGCCTAACCCCAAAGTCGAATTTTGTCATTAGAATCTTAGGGGAATCCTAGTGCATTGATCTGCTAGATTATAGTTGTGTCGCAGAACTGGGTGATCTATGAGGGTCTATGTCAAATGGGTTTTCCCCCTTGAGATGTAAAATTGTAAAAGTTCTGATGTAAAGTGTCTTGAAGGTTAGAAAATGTTTTTCCCCTCATAAGTCCTAAGTCCTAGGTCCTAGGTGATTTTTCCCAAGGCTAAGTTCGAGGATCCAAAAATAAAAATTTAAAAATAACTAAAAAAAAAATTAAAAATTAAAATAAAAAAATAAAAAAATAAAATAGAATAAAATTTATAAATAAATAAAAAAATAAAATATAAAATAAAATAATAATAAGTGAAATTTTTGAGTAAATAAATCCAAAATTTTAATTGTTTAATATATTAAAATGCATTTAAAAATTCGACGGATGAAATTGAAAGAAATCTTGATCCTCATCGACAGTCGAGATTAGTTTGACATGGATCACTCGAACTAGCGTTGGGAAATTTTCCTTTAAATAGGGTGCTAGGGGTCATTTGAGATCAGATTTGATCTGAGAGTCTGGTGCTAAAGAAAGCTCTCTTGTAATCAGTTTTTGTGCAATAAAGAAAGACTTTGGGGTTGAAAATCTTGTTGGTGTTACTCTTCTGGAAATGCTGAAATCTTAAGTTTTGAGTTTATTGGGTGTTAGGGGAAGTTCTCAGCTGAACCAACCAACTCTCGGATTGTGTTTTCTGAAAGAGCCCAGCTAGTTTTTAATCCCGACCTTATCATCTAAATTTTTTTTTAATGAATGCATGCAGGGTTTTCTGAAGTATCTCACATCAAAATTTAAATTCTGAAAATATTTGTGGCATAAAGAGAAATCTGGCTATTTTAGAATCTGCAGTTTGTGAATATTGTAATTATTTAGTTAGGGTTTTAAGTTTCGATTCTTGCACATATTATCTTTGGGTGTTCTGTTTTGCCATTACAGGTTGCAGGTTATAGGTCTGAGGAGAAATTTTTGTTTGAAGCCAGATCTAGGCCTTGGAGGATAAGATCTGGCCTCAGGATCAGTTCTTGCAGGTATTTTGCTGAAGAAATTCAAGATTCTCCAAGCTATCTATTTGCTGGGGTTTCATTTAAAATTGCTTTTCCAAAAATATCAACTAGCAATCTTGCATTCCAAGCGTTTTAAAATCATTCATTTTCAGATCTAAATTTTTTTTATGAGGATTTCAAGAAATCTGAAGGAGAGCGAGTTAAAATTTTTGTCAAGATTTCTAGAAAATATTTAGAGCTCCTCTCACTCTGCTGCAAATCAAATCCCTGTCTCCTCTCAGCTCCATTTCCACATTTCTCTTCAGCATTACTTCCTGCAGATTCCTTCCACGCTGCTCCAGCACCTGCAAACAAAACAAAAAAATAAAAAGTAAAAAATATTTAAAAATTAAAAAATTAAAAAATATTTTGAAAAAGCTTAATAAAAAAAAATTGAAAATTCATTTTTTGTGGTCCATTTTTCTATAGCTAAACGCACTTAAAATGTTTATTTACAAGTTGGCTATATGAAAGTGGTAGCTGGTCAGCATTTAAATTTTATGATTATTTAAAGCATTTAATTTTTCTTGAAGTTTAATTGCTGGATCATTTAAAGGCGTTGTGCATTTGTTGAAAATCTTACATCGCTTGGGTTATTTGATGATAAATGATTGTTCTACATGGTTTATATTTCTGCAATATTCAATAAATAATCATTTAATCATTAGCTCCTTAAGGCACTGGTCTATTAACTTAATAAAATCAATTAAGTGCTTGTTTCCCCTCGTGTCTCCCAACCCAACTGGTCCACAGTTGGTCATCCATTGTCCCATAGGGTCTACCCCCCTTAGCTGCGGGAGACAGGCTTAAACGGAGAGATCGGGAATCAGGGTGACAGCCCCCGATCTAAGCGTTGTCGTGACAATCTGTGCGACAACACCACCAAAAGAAGATGCTCAAGCACTTGCAAGGCATATGAAAAGAGAAGTGGGGGCTTAAAGGATACTCATAGAGTCCATCAAGCATCCCCTCATTCCTTGTGTGTCAAAATTAGAAACATTAAAAGAAATATATGACAAACTTATAAAGTTGTTCTTCGTAAGAACTGCAAGTGAAGTGATCTCGTTAAGGCAAGAACCCTACAAGATGAAGATATCAAAAGAAGAAGGAATAGGCCCATACTTTATGAGGATATCTGATATAAGGGATCAATTACAAGAATTGGGAGAGATAATGTCTGACAGAGAAATGACTACAATTGTGCTCAATGCACTACCATAAGAATGGGGCAACTTCTCAGCAAGTATATATGGGAAAAAGGAAGCCACTCCATTTACTGAACTATGGTCACTATGCAAAATTAAGGAAACTCGGTTGAAAGCAAAATCTGATGTAGGATCAAATGAACAAAATCCAGCATATGTTGCTATGGCAAAGAAAAGGGAAGTTTCGAAAATTTGGTCCTCAGAAACGAAAGAAAAATATGGCAAAAGTTCAATGCTCTGGATGTCAAGAATATGGGCACTATAAGAGGGATTGTCCTAAGTTCAAGAAGGACAATAACAAAAGAGGTAGGGAAGAAGCCCATGTTACTGAAGAAATAGAGGAAGTTGAAAAGAAGAAATTCAAGGAGGAAGTAAAAGATCTCTACTATGATTGAGATAGTCTTCCTCACCCAAGTTCTTTCAAGTCTCTACTTTCAAATTTTTTTGTTATATAGCCACCATGGTAGGAATCACTTAGAAGCCTGATAGGATGCATCATGGCATCATAGAAGCATACAATTGAAGACGGGAGCTCATGACATTGTCCTAAAAGAAGCATAAAAGATAGTTGAGATAAAAGTCTATGGCAACCATCTATAGAAGGATGTAGCTCTTGGTAACATCATTAGAAGCGTAAGTAGCACTTATGGGAAGAAGAAAGTCATCTCGTATAAAAAATCATCATACATCACTCAAGAGGAGCATTTGCTAGATGAGGATTATCAAGATCCTCCATTGGAATCTTCACTGGAAGGTTCACCTTTTTATAGGAGCAAGTGTTTCACCGAGAATTCCACCTTGTATGGGATTCATGGGGTAAAGGTATGATGTCATAAGATGCGAAGAAGATCAAGGGGATTGAAATTCGTTCAATCAAGGAAGTAAGGAAGCTGTTGAAGGAAGTTTGATGATCCAAAAGAAGAGATGAGGTACGTATGCATAAGTTTGGTTAAAACTCAAGTCATGTCATATGGTTGCAAGGATAAGTGCTCTATCTTGTGAGCATGATCAAAAGAAAGGATCTCCCCATTTGAAAGGATGCAAGAAGGATGGGTCACACATTGACTAGATGAAATCAACACAATATGTCCTCATATGAAGTATGAGGTGGTTGACAAATTGGAGGAACTCTAACTAGAAGTCCTTGGAAGAAAATGTGTGAATAAAAAATGAAGAAATCATGAAATATGCAACTATGGAGAAGGCAATCAATGTCCAAGGACTAAAATATTTAACTATGATATCTCCATGGGAAAGATATGAGGATTTTGATCAAGTTTGAAAAAGAAAGAGACCCTTGATATTATATATCTATTGGAGATGTGCCAATATGTACGCATGATGTTGATACAAACAGGAAATGTCATGATGAAAGACCATCACAATGGTAATTTTGATTTAATGTTCATTTCTTATTTTTGGATAATATCTGGATGGACTTATGCAAGGCTACCAAGAAGAGACCAATAGATTTCTTCCGCAACTGATAACCATGTAGCAAAATGAAAGATCCTTAAGAAAACATGGCATGAAGAAGGCAGCATGGGATGAAGGAAGGCCAGATATGGATTAATGGATCACTTTCTAATGAAAGGAATGATGACATGATTGACATGACTCATGGATGAAAGTGATGGATGGTTTGTGCCCTATTAAGAAGTCCCGAAAAGTTGTAGACTCTATGACAAAGAAGAAATTCATAACATCAAAGGAAGGAGGTATACAAGCAGCTAGTTATCCCATGATCTCTACCTGAAGAGCTGCTAGAAGCAAGTCTCTGGTTAAGAGGGAGCTTGGGTACATTCCTTCAATGGAACGGGTACATCCTCCCTAAGTGGAGAGGGAGAGATAGACACATCACTCTTGTCTTCACTTGGGAAGATAGAATGGAAGATTGGGTAAGCATCTAGCATCTAATACTCTTTGAGGATGTGTTAGGGAATCCAAGATAAGAGTAGTCGTAGAGGACTAATATTCTTTAAGGACTAGGGAATCCAACAAAAGAATAGTCCTAATGGAACATACTCTGAGTGAACCCGAGTGGGGTATGTTCCGAGAGAGACAATGATGAGGGTGCCTATAAATCATTGGTCTTTCCAGCATTATGCTCTGATCATGAGGAGAGAAAGAATTGTTAGTCAAGGCCTTGCTATGTGACAATGTTGGATGATATGAAGCTATACAGAGGGGTTACCAATCCGACTCTTCTTATGAGAATTTTTCAAATTGAGAATGTCCAAGTACCTTATGTAGTTTATGAATACCACCCTAGTTAAGAGGGAGCCTTGAAAAGTGTAACTAGGTTCAGTGTTCATAACATGTGTAATCATAATTTTATGTACTTGATGTAAAGAATAAAATAAAATTATTTTTGCTTTAGTCATGGGTTTCATGCTCAAGGAATTTTATTTTTAATTGAATCTCTCACTGTGAGCTATTAGGATTGGTCATCGAGACATAAAGTATAGTAAGTCAATGTCAAGGATTGAAGACCCATTTGGGTATGTTGCACATTGTAAAAAGAGAAATGATTTGTGTCACAAACCCTCCAAGACCTTGTCACAAGTACCTCATCATTCGGCCTTAAAAAGAAGATGGAGATGTTTCTAGAATGGCAAGTCGGCCTACCCCATGGTACAAGTCAGCCTATTTCAAGGAGCAGATCACTATATATAGAGTGAGCTTGACCTAACTAGGGAATCAATCGAACAAGAATCTAAAATACAAGGAATAAGTGTAGAGGAAGGAGGAAAGGGAGCATCTCATCCACCGAAGGAAGGAATAAAGAAAGCTGAATTATTTTTGGGTTTGTTTAGGGCAAAATACCTCCACACATGCAAAGAAAAGAAGTGACATCTGCTACAAAAGAGGCCGAAGGTGACACTGTTGTCTTAGAGGCCGAATCAAGGAGAAAAAGAAGCCAGTTCACAAGCCAAATTGCAGAAGGGAGTCATACTATCCAAACGAAGGAAATCAAGGTGTGAAAGAAGGTATAAATCTGCCATACGTGTTGCAACTAGGGTTTATGAAGAGCCTGAGGGTTGCAAGTCTGATCCAAGAGGCCGAAATCTAAAGGGTGGTCAAGATCCAAAGGAGTGCAAGTAGTTTGACTTGTGTAGACTTGGGCTAGAAGAAGAAGCAACGAAGAAGAGTCTTGTGACTTGATCTTGGAGAGGTTGATAGGTCAAGGATCTTGGTCTTGGTATTTGCCAATTGAAGTTTCTATAAGAAGAAGAATTCATTGGGTTTTCCTCTCAAGTTGGAGAGGTTTTGGCCCTGGTTGATCGCCTACATTCTGTGTCTCTTGTCTCCTTATTGCTTATGATTTGATACTTGTTTGATGAAGAATAACACTATAATAATCTATGAGAAAACCTAATATAAAAGAAGTAAAAAGCATTCACAAGCAGTTATCATAATAAGAGAAATCACATTATCCTAATGCCCTAGATTTCTCAACACAAGAGATCTATTATCTAAGCCTTGTTTTCTGTGGTATGGTGAGAGGATCAGCATCTTAGTGGTGAGCTCATTGGACACTCCAATGGACATCTTGTTGACATTGTGTTGCAGACATTTACATTGAAGACTTAGCACTTGTGGATGCCATTTTGTGATTAGTATTATCTATGACTTGAGATATTGTTGAAGGGTCTCTCTAAGGAAAGGTTTGATTGGGTTTTCCCCTTTGTGGGGTTTTGCCCTAGTCTTTGACCTAAACATTGGTGTCTCTTGTTATTGTGCACTATGATCTCTACTTTTTTTTATCGCTGCTATTGGTTGAATTTTTTATGTATAATTGCTTGATGAAAATTGACTAATTGTAAATAATATGACAAATAATTATCTGTAGATCAAAAATGATTTTTTTTCAACACTGGATTGATTCAGAATTCAGCAAAATACCTAGAGGCAATGTTCCACGGGGACGCGTCCCCTCACTTGGGAATCGTGATTCCTCGCTCCCTTACACTACGGGGATGTGGGGTCGTTTGGGGGTTGTTTCCCAACGCTCCCAAAAACAAGATATGCACGGAAACTCCAAAGGGGGTTGTTTCCTCCCAACGAAGGAAACGTTTCCTTCGTTTCCCAAAAAAACAAGGTCAAATAATTTTAATAAAGTCAAATTCCAATTTTTTTTTTATAAAATATTATAAACTTGGCGGAACATTAGCATATCTTCCATCTTTTGTAGTACCTAAATGAGTGGATGGAAATATTGAAACTCTCCTTCACACCACGAAAGTATTACAATGAGTAACAAATTGCTTCTCATACAATTGCTTTCCCGACTGAACATGCTTGTAATCAGCTTTCCCTTTACAACTGTCATTTCCTTTGCAAGAATATTCAGAATTTTTATCAGAGATTTCAAGGTAAGGAGAAGGTAGTGGTGTAGCACTGTAGACATATGCATTAATACTTGATTCCACAGTTGGAATTTTTCTAGATACAGGAATATATGGACTCCTGAAAGATGATGAACTAAGTTCACTCCTAGGAGCCTCAACTGGTGTATACTCTGGAGCAAACATCAACATAGCTTCAACTTTTGGAAGAGAGTCGACTTCTCAACTTGAAGGACCCAAAGACTGACTGCCTGTTTGTGATGATATGGAATCTTTTTGTGCCTCTTTGTGGCCAGCAACATCTTCCTTGACTGATACTGGATGCTCACTAAAATTGTCCAAAGATGAAAAATCCACAACAGGAAAAAGCATTTGATCTGATCCATCAAGCCCTTTGGCATCTGGACTACTCAGCCCATCTCTGCATTCACCAAGAGGAAATAGAAAAAACTGAGACAAAAATGGCTTATTTCCTTCTTATATCTCAGATAATATCACAATAGCATTTTTATTTTAATATTTTTGTCAAGTCCCTTGTGTTAAAGACCCCAATGTCCCCCCACATTTCTTAAAAATTGGTGTGGAGCTTTTGCTAAGGCCGCTCCTGCGTATCCCCGCTCCCCTGTCCTCACGTCCCGGAAACTTGGTGGAACATTGCCTAGAGGTATTGTACCATGCACTGACCTTGGATCATGGTATAACCCTGCTCCTGCTTGAATTTTCGGTTGAATTCTTATCAGATCTATAGCGAGAAAGAGATTCCATTTGCTACAAGATTAACTTACTCTTTGGAGAAAGACATCTCCAATGAAGAATAATCCTAAATAGAGGAAATAATTTTCCTATCAATAAGAAAAACTTATTAAATGACTTTGAATTATACCTTTGGGAGAGTAAAATACTCTATATACTTATTTGTCCATCATTATTCATCAGCCAGCCCCAGCTGACCTACTAATTAATAGTTTAATTTATGCATTATTGTCATTACGTTAGAACAAAGGGGCAGGCCCTTACCTTCCTCGGGATACTTTGGCTTCAAAGCATTAGATGTGACCAAATAATAAGAAATGTGTGCTCTACTGTTCCAATGCTTGATTATCAAGCTGTATCTGATCCTTATTAGCAAGTGTCTTTGAGGATTTGTTGTCATGTAGCTGCCTTTATTTTGATTCCATGTATATGCTGCCATTTTGTTGTAATTATTGGCCTTCAATATTATGATGTTCCATAAAATTCCTTTCGATTCATGCATATCGATGATCCTCTCACTTGCTCTTTTGAAAATGCAGTTGCACACCGTTGCTTTGATTGTAGACTTTCGTAATAATGAGGTTGTAAATATTAAATGAAACTCACCCTTTGTCAGATTTAACTCTTGTACTTTGTCTTCAAAGTCGTCTCCTATCATTAGCTCTAGTTCTTCTTTTGGCTTCTAAGTTTGTTTACCTATATTCCTTGCTTTAGCAAGAATATTCTTTAAGCTCTAACTTATTTTTCTTCTGGTTCTCTTCTTTATATTTCAATTTCCGGACGTGAAGGTCAAATTCTAACATTTTCTTTGGCCTTCTTTGCATTTCTGATTTAATTTCATATATACTTACCTCCTCTTCATCCTTTTTACAGATAGCTTCAACTCTCACGGGGGTTTCTTTATCTATAATCTTCCATACCCCTCATAATGACTTTCTATACACCCTCATGACGACACCTTTTCCTTGTTATAAGCTCTTAATTTCCAGGGTTTGATCATGGTTTGGTGATTTGATTTCAAGTCCTACAAGTTTAATTTTCACAGTTTTCAAAACTTGCTTCAATTTGTCTTATGCTTTTCCTTTAAACTCTTAACTTCCTCAAGAAGAATTTGATTATAGTTCTATAACTTTCACATCTCATCATCTTTTTGTTGCAGGTTTATTCAATTTGTTTTTCTTTTATCTTTTAAATTTCTCATGTGCAGAGGAATTTCAGTCATTTAACTTTGTACTTCCTTGGAGTTTCCTTTTTTCAATTCCTTTGACCCCCTATTCAAGAAAATTCATAATTTTTTCTCTCAAGCCCTACTTATTGTTTTGAAATAATTAAGGCTGTGCCATGATTTATGAACTTGACAGCCTAAAGGAAAAGTTATATTCCACATGAAGAAACATTATTCTTCTTTTTTATGAGAAAGTTCTCTGGGTAAAATTAAGCTCAGGGAAAAAAGTCAATTTTGTCTTACTTTTGCTGCTGGGACCCACAAAATATTTTTTTACTGTTAATAACGGTTTAAAGGTGACTTAATGAGACTTTTAGGAGCCTCTAGAAGAAAAAAATGAAATGAGGACTTCACTCATTTTTCCTACCTCAGTTTGAGCAAGGGTGATTTCAGCAAAAGGAGATTCAGTGTATTAGGCTGCTGCAACCATCCTTCTTGCTGTTTTTTGCCGTTTTGGCACCTACAGCCATAATTTCTTGCTGATTTGCGGGGATTTGGGAGAGCTACAACCATCATTGAGTGCTGTTTTGTGGTTTTTTTGAGCAGTTTTGGATACAAGAAGCCTTTTGTGGTAAGAAACAAGCTTTCTTGAATTTTTTTTGTTAGTTATTTAGTGTTTTCTAAAGGTCTATTTTTTCATTTTTCATTTTATTTATTGTAGATTTGTTTTTTTATATTTTTTTGCAGCAATAATAGTTTCCAACCAAGGTACTTCTAGTCCAATGCCCAGGGCCAACATGAGGGCAGACTATTATCCTCTTTATAGTCATGTTACAAAGATTGCAAGAATTCCCAGTGCTGATTCATGAGAATCGCTATGTAATCTCTGTAATAAACCTTATAAAGGCTCTTACCCAAGAGTGAAGGCACCATTGTTGCATGACTTAGGAAAGGGTGTTGATTATTTCCCAAATACAAGTGACTCGACAGAGAGAACGACAAATGAGATTTAGCACAAAGAAGCTAGTAGGATGAGGTTGGACTATTATCCTCTTTATAGTCATGTTACAAAGATTGCAAGAATTCCCAGTGCTAATTTATGAGAATGGCTATGCAATCTCTGTAATAAACCTTCTAAAGGCTCTTACCCAAGAGTGA
Organism: Pinus taeda; assembly: GCA_000404065.3. NCBI lineage: Eukaryota > Viridiplantae > Streptophyta > Pinopsida > Pinales > Pinaceae > Pinus > Pinus taeda. Next base: position 12,466 of record APFE030148021.1, read on the forward strand.
AGGCACCATTGTTGCATGACTTAGGAAAGGGTGTTGATTATTTCCCAAATACAAGTGACTTGACAGAGAGAACAACAAATGAGATTTAGTACAAAGAGGCTAGTACAAAGGCTAGTATGACAAATGAGATTTAGCACAAAGAGGCTAGTAGGATTAAAAGAAGGCGTGAACAGCTTGCTAATACTACTAAAGCTCAAACATTGATCCAAGGATTGTGCAAAGGAAGGAAGAGGAGAGCAACTCAACAACAACAACAACAATCAAAAAGTGCTCGAAGTCAATCTTTTCAATTCAAGAAAATGGTGAATGTTAAAGGGAGACAAGGCGCTGAAACAAGAGTGGCAAGGGCCATATATGTTTGTGGTATCCCTTTTAATGTGGTTTGGTATCCTTATTGGCAAGGCATCGTGAGGGGAACTCACACAACAAGGATTGAAGGGGCTTAACTATGAAAAATGCTAAACCAAACTACTCAAAAAGGAGGAGCATTGTTGAGGATATTTTAGCACCTATCTATGCTTCATGGACTAGCTATGGACTAGCTATGGGGTTACCATTGTCTCAAATGAATGAATAGATACTAGATAGAGGCCACTGATTAATATCATATTAACACTTCTCAAATGGAGCAATGTTTTCTAAGGCTGAAAGATGTTCAAGAGAGGTAAAGGATGCTTGTTAATTTTTGCGCCTAGAGGCACTTTACAGCCTAGTATGGGGTAGATCTCACTTAAAAATGTAAACGTAAACACAAACGTAATGTTTAACATTTAACATTTAACATTTTTAATCTAATGTCGGCCCTTTTAAAAATCAATTTAATTATTATTATGTATAAACACAATATTGCTTTAAAATATAAAGAGGTTTACAAACACCAAAAAAAAAGTATGGTAAATGAATAAAAATATAATAAACCATATGTATGGTAAATAAATAAATATTGTTTTATATTTACTCCAAAGGTATGGTAAATAAATAAAAATATAAATAAACTAGAAGTACGGTAAATAAATAAAACCTCTTTTTATATTTACTCCATAAACCTCTTTACATTTACGAAAATTCAAAAAAGAAGTTTTATTTAGGTGAAGTCTACGGGCCAAATATTATATTTATAAAAGAGGTATGATAAATAAATAAATATAAAAGAGGTATAAAGAAGTATGGTAAATAAATAAAAATATATCAAATAGAATTAGAAATCAACATCTAATTATATACCAAGCCTATGGGCCAAATACCATGGTAAATAAAAGAGATATAATAAATAAAAATATAAATAAACCAGAGGTATGGTAAATAAATAAAACCTCTTTTAATATTCACTCCATAAACCTCTTTATACTTACTCACACTCAAAAAAGAGGTTTTATTTAGGTGAAGCCTATGGGCCAAATACCATAGGCCAAATTATCATTAATACCATGCAAAAAAACATTATTAGCCCTAATATTAA